>JAJOZX010000265.1:1392500-1472500 GCA_023014485.1 Bathynomus jamesi
TAAAATTATCTAAAGTGACATCAGTTTTACATTTTATACTATGTTCCCGAATACTGGAGGCTTCTTTTTTATTTAAAATTTTACCTGTTCGGCAACTTATTCCCATATGCGAATAAAATCTAGCCCTGAGGGAGCGCACGGTGCTGCCAATATAAGTACCAAGGAGACACCTTGGGCAGGTAAATAAATATACAACACCGCTACGCAACGAATCAGGAGTTCGATCCTTCGCTGAGAAAAAGCTACCTAAAGACATTTTGTTAATAAATATAATGCGAAAATCAGTATGATAAAAAAATTTCTTAACAACTTTGTAAATTTAAGTTTAAATTCTTTATTCATGGGACCCATTTCAGGTACCAGGAAATATTTTATATCTTTAGGCACTGAAATACAGGAAAGTGGAGGGCTATAAACATTATTTAAGAAAGATCTTATTAGTTTATCTACATATTGAACAGGAAAACTATTATTGGTAAAATATGATCTTAAATTATTAAATTCATCGTTTAGTAAGGTAAAACTAGAGGTCAAATTATATCCTCTGAACAAGAGAGTTTTAATACACGACATCTTATAGTTAAAATCAGTAAAACTAAAGAAATTCATGCCCAAACCAGTAAAAGTGGGTTTCCTGTAAACTGATGTAGTAATAGAATCACCTTTTTTCGAAATTAAAAGATCTAAAAAGGGAAGGGAGCCATTTTTCTCAGTTTCCATTGTATAAGTTATATTGGGGTGCAGAGAATTTAAGAAGTTAAAAAATTGTTGCGCTTGTACAGCATTATCAAAAACAGCTATCGAGTCATCAACGAAGCGTCGATAGAAAATTGGTTTACAATGGGCGGGAGATTGTCCAAAAATTACACTTTCTAAATGAGTCATAAAAAAATCAGCTGATAATGGTCCGACGGGTGATCCCATCCCAACACCATCAATTTGTTGGTAAACCTTATTATTGAAAGTAAAATAACATTGCTTAAAAACCAATTCTAAAAGTTCCTTAAAATAAGACCATGAAAAACCATGAAAACTATCATCAGAGCTAAAAACCCTATCTAAAATAATGGCAATAGTTTCTGATACAGGTACATTCGTGAAAAGCGACTTTACATCAAAACTGACAAAAAACTTTTTTGAATCGAAATTATTACTAAGAAGATCTTTTTGAAATTCATAAGAGTTATTTATAGTATAAGCATTTTTCGCATGACTATATATATATATATATATATATATATATATATATATATATATATATATATATAATATATATATATATTAGTGATGGATCGAGTGGTCGGTTTTTCACAACCGCGGTTGCGGTTGTGTTTGCGGTTGTCGAATTTTTTCCAACCGCGGTTGCGGTTGCGGTTATCATATACTAGGAAAAATGCGTAATTATTAACTGGATTTAGCCACTATAGTGCGATTTAGCCACACTTGGTACATAATATATACTAAATAGTATTTATTTAGTAAATACCTTATGTTGAACACAAGTTTTGCAATACACCGATACCGCTATTTGTGTGTTGCAAAACTTGTGTTCAACATAATGTATTTACTAAATAAATACTATTTAAATGAAGTATATTCTAAACTTATATAGCTATTATGAAAGAATAGGTAAAATTAATTAAAACCATATTTTGCACTAAGTATGTTACCAGGATGAGGGACGAGGACCCATCGCACTGTTCATCCCACCTACCACTTTCCCCAGCCTCCACCCATTGGAAAGTTACAACCGCAACCGCACTTATGGAACGTCGGTTGCGGTTACGGTTGCGGTTGTGAATTTTTGTGCGGTTGTAGTGCGGTTGCGGTTATTCGATCCATCACTAAATTATATATATATATATATATATATATATATATATATATATAAATAATAAGAAATCTTTCTCCGTATATTGCTTAAAGAATCAATTGAAGCATACTAAAATCAAAATATTCACCTTAAGAAATTTAAAATTGTAAATTACTGACACCACTGGCCTTTCCGTTGGAACACAGGTAGCTTTTTTCTTGACTCCATTACTAGTCCGGTTCACTATGTCAATAAAAACACTTTCTTTCAAAATTTATGGAGATTAGCAAACCAGTGCATTTTTGGAAAGGTTATGGCATCAGGAATCTGAAAATCAATGTTTACATTTGCGCAGATGCCTGCATAGCCGCCATTTTGGATTTTCAAAATGGCCGCCATAAAATAAGGATTTCCAAATATCTCAGCTTGTAATTGACATAGAAACTTCATTCTAAATGCTAATCCTATGTTTCCAGGCCCAAGGAATCCAAAGCTTATGTGAAATTAGTGATTATGAACACCAAAAACCAAGAAAAGAAGTTTGTGAAATTATGCTTGTATTTTCGTGAAAAAATGCACACAAATTGTTGGTAGTGACAACAGCATACGTATAAACGTATTTCCTATCTCAGTTTGACACATCATTACATATCATCATCACTCTCAGTGTCATATTCAACATTACAGTCTGCATCGTTTTCGCATTCTGTGCCGCACAAGCATAGTTCTGTGCAAGGCAAGTTATTCCTTCTGCATGAACATCTCTGTGTAGAACAGTTGGTTTTGCAGTGGCATCTGACCAACTCGATGATGGCTTGCGGGGCAGGAGGAACCTTTGTGGTGACTGGCAGTATTTGGCCACTTTTGTCCTGATAGTAACCAAATTTCAGGGGGTCAAAAGGCTGTTGCTGCATAACATTGGCTTGGCACCATACTCGGCTTTGTAACCGCACACGCTGGATGTGTTCCTCAAGTGCACCGAGTGTAGGAGGTAAGTTGTTGCTTTCAGCTAGGTGTTTACAAAACAGATACCATCTTAGATCAGGGATACTTGCAATGTGAATACCCTTGGGACAGTAGCTTGAGCACACAAATTTGGCCAATACGTCTTTCACCTCCTGTGTTAGGTCACCTTTCTCCGGTAGTTTCATCAGTGCTCTGACTAAGTGCATGTCAGCTTTCATATACTGCTGAAACCATTTTGTTTTGCCTATTCCTGAGAATTTTCCAACATTGTCTGCTCCAGTGAATGCGTGGAATACAGGTAAAGCTTGCGCCTTTTCTTTGCCCAAAGCTCTCCAGATTGGCTCTATTTCGACTGTACCTGATACCATCAAAATAGATGTCTTTTTGCAGAGCTTGTCATAGTGTGCCACAGCCAGAACCAAGACGTCAGTATCAGGAGTGAAGAATACTAGCTGTGCATCAGGACACCGCTGTGATGCCTCCGCTGCCAGGCAGATCATCAATGTGTCAGCCTCCTCGTGATTGTTGTCTTCAAAGTGCATGTTTCTGTTGCTTCTGGTGTGACCTGATGCTGATGTGATGACTAACTGAGGTGAGTTTTTGTTGTAATCAAGGGTTGCTTTGGCGAGATAGTCTGTCAAATCTGCTTTCGTTTTTTCGTGCGATAGAAACCGTGCCAGTAGGATGTGTTTGATGTTCGTATCATCTGCAACCTGATACTGTATAGGAGCTTTTCCTTGTCGTGTCTCTCTCTCTAGTTTCCTCCTTTAGTGAGTCAGGTTTGTATGTATCGAAGACCAGGATGACCTCACTGAACCCTGCTGTCAAGCTCACGCCTGTCATTGAAACACTGGGCTAGATCTTTGACTGTGCTGATTGTCCCTGATTTCTTTGTCATCTTCTGGACAAGCACCATTCCATCAACAATGGCGATCTTTTGATTTGATGACGACGATGGAGATGATACAGGACCTCTGTCATCATCCTGCTCTTTGGCCGCTAGAGCTTCTGTCTGTTCCTGGGTTTCATCTGTTTTTGCCAGCTTCTCAAGGCTGTGTATCAGCTTGGACTTGTCAGTGCATGGCAGCATTGAGCCGTCTGGTGCAAATAGTGCTCTCGGAGTCAATGTGAACTCATAGTTGCCAACTGCATTCTTCTGATCGATGTCCCTGCTCGACCTGGTGAGAACCATCAGCCGACCATAGAGATCTTTGGTCTCTTTTAGGTCAACTGTCTGGTCACGGAACTTGAAAGTTTGTTTCTTGCTGCCAGACATGTACATCTTGTTGTTCTGCTTTTTGACTGGTGCCCAGAGACTAACATCTCCATTGATACGTTCAGTGACATAATCTTCATAAAGCTTCTGTCCGATGTCATCAATGTTCAAGATTTGTGGAACATACTCTTGTCGTACATATGCATGTGTGATGAAATTGTATAGCTGATCACCTTCAACAGCAAAGGGATTCCCGTGGCTCAGTATTGCAGCCTTGATTTTGTCAACAGCTTCATGTTCTTTCCTGACAGCACTGGGTCGTACATCATGGTGTTCCTCTGGCTTGTTTACTTGAAGCCCGAACTGTCCTTTAAACTCTGTTGAGAGGCACGACATCTCTGGAGAAGCCAAGAAGAACCGCTGCCTAGCATTCGCATTATTGGAAATGCCAATTAGGCCAGAATGAACCTTCATCATCTTGTTGAGATGTTCGCAGGCATGGTCTGCACCTATTGAGACGAACGGAATCTCACTCTTGGTGACAGATATGTTTCCATCTTGAAGTTCTCGCCATGTTGCTGGATGGCTTGTCTTCATTTCGTGCATGTCGGCGATGTACCTTGGCCAGAGGCGTTTGTATTTTATTCGATCCATTGCGAAAAACAGCTTGCTGAGTGCTTCTCCAGCCTCCAGATGGAGAACGAGATCAGCATTTCTGGATGCTTCAACAAAGAACAAGATGGTTTCAACCCGGTGGAGGTAATTCATCAATGACTTGAACATAGCGTTAGATGATTTCTGAGCTTCCCACTTCTTCAGCTGTTGAATGACATCTTCGTTGGTCAAGACTTGAAGCAGGTGAGTGTTAGCAATTCTGATGCATTCTGCTCCATCACTTGTCCCAGAAGCTGTGTTTGTGCAGGCTTCCTGCAATTCATTTGCTGGTTTCGAGCAGATTTTTTAGTTGTGGCATCTCTGTGAAGAACTGTTCTAGAGCAAGTTCATACAGAGCCATGTAAGTGTGGATGTGTGCACGGAGTGCTCTCTTGTAGTGGCCGCACTTGAGGATCTGTCTCGTTGTAGCAGGCCCATATACATCTGCCTCAATCCATGCATCATCTATGCCAGAATTTTCTATTGAGGCTCCGAGTGCCCTCAGTGCAGCCATCACAGCATGCAGCTCCCCAAGTCTCGGAACAACTTCTCTTTTCAAGTTAGGTCTTGCATCTAGCAACTGTACTGCCTTCTCGTACAGGGCCATGTCAAAGGTTATGACAGTTGGGTGGTTTTCACCAACTGCCAAGCTCTTCAACTGAGACGCTTGCAACATCACAGTCAGCATGGTAGACCACTCATGTGCGACCTCTGGAAGTAGAGGCAAGGCACCGACTTGAGTCAGTGACTGACTAGATGACACAAGTGATTTGTAGCCTGCCCAGCCTGGGATACTGCTTTGTGATTCACTGTCGGTTGATCTAGACAAAGCAGATGCAATCATCCAACCAAGATTGGTTAGTTCATAGGATTCAGCAACACCTGTGGAACACGCCTTGAATTCCTTTGCTCTCTTGACTGGCCCAGGTTTTGGTTTACTGCAAGGCTCGATGGGTACATGATAAGGGACAACCGACAGGTTTTTTGCCTCACTAACTTCCAAATTGGGTGCGATTGATTCTCCAGGCGCATCTGCCTTCTGATACACTGCGGTGATTGTGCCATGTGTGGTGCCTTTGCCATCTACAGTGTCCTCTGCAAAATCTGTATTATCAACAGCGAAGAAGACAAATGTACCTTTCTTGAGGAAAGGTGGTACATACAATCCATCAAATTGTTTTGTGTTTTCCACAACAGCATTGGCAATTGCTGTTTCTAGGAGCAAGGCACGGCTGTGTGATACGCAGTAGTTCTGTACATGGAGGAGGTCCATCAGCGCCTTGTTCCTGGTGTCATGATGTATAGTGAGTGCCAACCCTACAACCTGTGGGTTTTCTCGTGTGTGTGGTGTCCGAAATGTGTCAGTGGCTTTCTTGGGCACGTGGTGCACTTGTCTCCTGGTCTTGAAAGCATACATGATATTCTGACTTATGGTCAATGCTGACCTGTCAACTGTCCTGCTCCTCATCTCCGTTTGCAGCTCCTCCTCAGATCCCACCAAAATCCACCGTATAAGGCTGTACAGCTCTTGTGCTGGATACTGTAATTGTGTGTTTCCTTCTCCTCAGCGAAATTGGCAATGCTATTGCGTATTAGCTTAGCTGTCTTGTATATCATAATTGTCTTGTCCATTTCACTTGTGGCATCTTGCATCAAGGAAGTGTAGACCATATCTTCTTCGCAGGCTTCAGGACAGTAAAAAACAGATGGTTTTCTTCTGTCTTTCTGCCTCACTGACTTCACACTTGCTAACTCTGCAAGAATTTTGTCCTTTAGCCACTGTCGTGTCAGTGTCGAAGTGTGCTTCTGTGCCTCATCACTACCACCAAGCATAGATATGTAGGTTTTTTGATGGCATCTATGGGTAGATGAGCCTTATTTTGGGTTTGATATTCAATGAGATTGATCAGCTCAATCAAGCATGGTACTTGCATTGGTAGGTCTGTCTTTGTAGACTTGGCCCGGTTGCTGGCATCATCCCTCAGGACATGGAACACATATCGTGTCCAGCATGGTTTGTGGTATCTTACATCTATCGCATGGGCATCACTTGGTGAGAGTGCATTGCTTAGTCTTGTCATCAATACTGGATCTTGGGAAATATCCACAGCTCGTCTAAGTGCCTTCCCCGCGTTTTCAGTTCGTACGGTGAAGAGACGCTGGTCATCATCTTCTTGACATAAGAAGCAGTGATCCCTTGTCAACGGTTCTGTCGCAGATCTAGTGAAAGGTGCTGAGGTGCCTGGGGTTGCTGATTGCTCCATTTCAGAGCTTGTTCTTTTCACAGCATAGGTTCCTGTAGACATGGCATGCTGCAAGCGGTCTCTCGCTCGCTGTATGGATATTTGATTTGTGGCATCAGAATAACAACTGCGATGCCACATGGGTTTCCTTTCAATCAATATTTCTTTGGTAAAGTCTTTGAGGCGTCTTTGGATGTCAACATATTTTCCATCCTGTAAGCTGGCTCTTTCTTCCACTACATCGAGTAGTTTCTGGTATGATTCTGTTCTGGGATATTGAACAAGTGTTCCTTTGCTGGCAGTGGACTCCTGACAAAGAATGCACTGCTTCCAGTCTACTGTGTCCATGGACGACTTGACCGAACTCAACTTGCTGGTTTCCGGGTCTTCACTCATGATGACTCAGGCGCTGAAAAGAAAGAGAGCCACCACTATATTAACCAACACCAAGATAATTGTATACTAGTTGTGTTAACATAAATTTTTACAGTATAAAATTAAATATTGCAACACTACTGCAAAAATACTGCAAAATTAGTGAAGCATCAGGATTTATAAACACTGTTGCAACTGCCTCCAAAATGGCCGCCAAGCAGGCATCTGCGCAAATGTAAACATTACTTTTCATATTCCTGATACCATAAGCTTCACAAAAATGTACTGGTTTGCTAATCTCCATAAAATTTGAACAAACATACATAGTGAACCTGTTATTTTCAACCTGACTATACATTCAAAACAAATTTGTCTGTTTTCGTAACCAATTCTATCTTGTGATGCTTCTGTTACCACATTTACAGCATGTTCTACTCCCTGGCTGTGACAGGGAAAAGGAATAATATGAAGTGGTTCATTTCGAACTTTAAGAAGATCATCATTTGTCAAATTCTGTAAAATAGGAGGAGGGGTGATGGTTTCGTTGTCCCAGTCGATCATGTTAGGATAATCGTCTGCTTGAAAGTTCAGTGTTTTTGGCAGCTCAAAATTTCTCGCATTGGTGTTCTTAGTTCTTGCTCGAATGATGTGCTGAAGAGCCAGCTCTCTGACCTCTCTTCTTGTGTCTGTTATCATTGAGAGTAAGATATTCTCTGGGTGGACAACATAGGCGTTATTTCTGAGGACACGCTCCATAATCATCCGATGCTTTTTATCTAAGCCTTTAAGCAAGTGCATGATATACCAAAAATTAGATGCTCCCTCAGTTGCCTCTGGATGAGACTTTATCCAAAGCCAGCCTGGAGCGTAAACCAGCATTATAATTTTTACTAGGTCTTGGATGTTTTTGTCTGGATTCCGTGTAGAGACATATAAGCGCAGGATCCTGTTTGCTCGTGTTAGCAATCTTGCATGATGTAGGGCATCTGGGGATCTGGTGGCTAACGCTTGTGAGATGCGTCCAGATTGTATGCTAATGCACATTTCATACATATATTTTTGGTCACTGCTGAAACTTTTAACAATATCAGCCGAAACTTCTTTAATGTTGCCTTCTACAGGGGTATCATCAACTATATCCAGTTTGGTCAAATCCTCTAGGAGTTTATTTCCAAGAGAACCTTTGAAGGTGTTTGGTCCCGAAGTTTTTCCATCAATTGCTTCATATACGTGCCTGAAGGGCAGTTCGTTTGCATGCAAAAGGCAAATCAGCCATTGTACCTGCCTGTCCAGATATAATTCAATCAATTTTAGCACTCCGCCAATCCTGCCAGTGTTCACTGGGGTGCCATCGCATAGCAAAGCTTTGAGGGATTCTTTCCTATTAGAATCAACTATAAAAGTTATTATTTCATCTTCAATACAACAAGCAGTTCCGTTATCTGGAGCTATATGATCCATTAGCCCTGTTCAAAAATCAACTTTTTCTTATTTTCATAGGTTTCTGTACTTTTTCCCATGCTTTTTGACCTGAAAAGGCCGACAATCACAACCATTTTGACCTAGGTTGTTGGGAAGCATTGCGGCATGGAGCTTTAAGTTTTCTGCCTTGAAATCGGCCAAAAGCACCAGTTCCGGTGTCCCTTGAATCATGTTTTGCACTATAACTTTTTATCTAAACAAGATAGAGCAACAAAATAGGCACCAAATTAAAGTGTTTTTAATCCTCTTTCTAACTTATACAATTATGATAGTCTTGGAACAAGAAATGGCACATTGGTACATACAAAGATTTCAGAAATATCACAAAATTCGTTTTCTCACACTCAAGGCAGACAAGGCGCCTTATTCATGACACAAATTTGAGATTAACATTTTGTCACAAGTCTAATCGATCAAGAAGTGAAAGCATTACATGATGATTAATTTCATAATGACATTTACACAGTCAGTTGTTGAGAGTTTGTTTCTTGAAGCTGTCAAAGCGGCGTCTGTTGAACTCCACAGCTTGAAGGAGATAGTCCCTTTGCTTGGCAACTGTTGTTATGACATTTGCAAAGTCGCTCATCATCTTGACACCACGTTCAGCAATGTCATTCACCGCTTTCAGATTCTTAACATAGTCCAACGCTTTTCTGTAGTCCTCATTCTGTGGCCAAGACGTGACAGGTTCCAGAAGCCACTCGGATCCAATGTTCAGTGTGTCCAGCAGGAAATGTGATTCTGGGCCAATGAGATCAACCAGGGTGGTCTTAGCTGTGACTCTCTGGAATAGAGGCTTTCCTGTTCTGAAGCTGTCTGGCTTCTCAGTGGCATGTAACTGGGCAGCAATGTCGTGCTTCAATGTGTCACTCAATCTACTGCTGAACAGGGCAAATGGCACGACTTCCTGCGTCAGGTACCATTTGTGGTTTTCCATCTTATTAAGTACTGCATCAGCAAGCTCTGGGTCAGTTTTCTTGTACTTCAACATGTCCTGGATTAGACTTAGATCATTCACGGGAGCATCTGCAGCAGACATTGACATCATCCATACAGGAGTGTAGAACAGCGCAAGGAAGGTGTTGAGTCTTTCCAGCTTTGATACAGTGTCTTCGTCGTACTCAAGTTGATCTGCAAACATCAGCATTTTCATGGAGTACAGGTTTCTGGCCATCCATCTGGCCTGATGAATGGCGCCTGGTCGACTCCAGTGAATACCTCGAGGAGGCGTTCCTCCAAGAACAATGACTGTCAGTTCAGCCATTTCCCTGTAGTCGGCTCTTGGAAGCCTTTCTGCTGTTAGAATGTCTTGGAGTATTTCTTCACTGTTCTTCTTCTTTTCCTTCAGCCATTTGCTGTTGATAGCCAGCATCTTTGGGTTTTCCTTGGACAAGTCCGTCCAAACATCCTTCAGATGCTCAAACCAGGGATTATCTGGCCCTTCACCTTCCCAAACAGCTTCTCCCAAACTGCTCCTACTAGGATTTCCAGGATGTGATGTCGACAGGCCAGATAAAACACCTTTTTGTTCAGCATTTTCTCTAGCAGTTTGGCAGCTCCTCTGTGAACTCCACTGTTACTGGATGTAGTGTCAAAAACAAGGGCAGTAACATTATCCGTAAGTTCCCATGTCTCCAGTAAATCCATTGAAGCCTCAGCCTGAGCTGTGCCAGAAGAATTGTCGATGACAGGTACTCCCAATAACTTTCCTGCAGTGTATGAAGGTGGACCAGACACTAGCACAGCTAAAGTCTCTGAGGTACTTCCAGGTTCACTGCCCAAGACATCTTTGAGCAACTTTCCATCCCAGTGTAAGGCAGCGTACTGTGGGGGGTTTTCACAAAACTTGGACATGTGACTCTGGCTGATATTATACCTGGACAGCATTCTGTTGCGACGTGTTGTTGAGGTTGAGATGACGAAGTTATCCAGATCAGCCCCTCCAGCTTTCAAGGTGGCAGAAACCATGGCAGTAACTTGATTGTCTGATAAACCAAGACGATCAGCTGTATTGCAGATGACATCACATTCCATGACCTTCCTTGGAAACGTCAAAGTCACACTAGTCACAGTGTCTTGATGGTGAGAACATCCAGGACGAGGCTGATGGTAATCCATGTCCTCTGTGTTAGCGTCGTTGTCAGTTGAGTCACCCCAGGTAATGTCATCCACATGAACAACTGCCTCTTGTTCTGCTGCAGCTGTAAAATAGTACAACATGTTAAGACAGTAATTGTTAAGTACATGCTAAATATCGCAATGGAGTAAAACTTAAAACTTTTTGTGACGTTCAAAGTAATTAGTTTTACCTTGTTCTTGTCTATGCTGCAGTCTTTCATTCCTCGCTGCTTGCTGCAGGGATCTTGTCTCAAAAATCTTGTCATGACCAGACATATGACCTTTCCTCTCAGTCTTTTGGTCTTCGTAGAACCTGATATCCTCATCTTTCTTCTCTCTGGATAACAGTCTGTTGTTCTGTATTTCCTGGATTGCATCTGGAGCTCCTATATCGAACAGGCTGTCTAATTCAAGCACAAATGCTCCTCTTTTTCCTCCAGGGTTACTTGCTCTTCCTTTGCTTTTCACCAGAGCACGATGTTTCTCATGTAGTTTCATGAAGAGCTTCATTGCGTTGTACTTGGTCATTGTCTTGATCCTAGCCATCTGCCAGAATGGGATGATGGATTCAACTGTTTCATATGCAAGGTCTTGAACCATGGGCCTCCCTGCATTTTCCGGTAAATTCTGAAGATTAAGGAAATACTGGAACGCCTGTCTGTTGGTGGGAAGCTGGGAACCACTGATAAAAGCTGAAGGGTATCCAACCAGGAAAGTTTCAGTGAGAGATCTGGTAGATGGCCCAGTTGACACCTGCCTGTGGACAGTACGTGGAGGTTCTGAGATATCAACTGTGCGCCCACGGAGCTCCTTCAGCTCCTTGCTTAATGCCATTGTGAAGTTGTAACTTGTAGATGGTTTTCTAGATTCTGATTGAGTTTCTGTTGTTTCCTGAAAAATGATAGATAATTATTATTATTATTATTATTAATTATTATTTATTTATTATTATTATTATTATTATTATTTACTAATTTTATGCTCTTTCATTTGATACCTAATTTGTTGCTCTATCTTGTTTAGATCAAAAGTTAAAGTGCAAAACATAATTCAAGGGACCCCGGAATTGGCGCTTTGGCCGATTTCAAGGCAGAAAATTTAAAGCTCCATGCGGCAATGCTTCCCAACATCCTAGGTCAAAATAGTTGGGATTTTCGGCTTTTTCAGGTCAAAAAGCATGGGAAAATGTACAGAAACCTATGAAAATAAGAAAAAGTTGATTTTTGAACATGCCTAATGATCCATGTAAACATCACCAGGCTCTTTGACTATTACATAATGTTCTTCGTACTCCATTCCCTTCTTTGTCTTAGTTTGATCTTTTCTACCATCAAATCCGATGCCTTCAATCTGTGTGTTCTCTGATTTCACTTTGATTATGTTCTTTTTACCCACACGTATTCTTTCTCTTTCCACTTTTTTCCTATCCAACATATTGGTTTCGTCTAATATTCCCATATCCTTCAAAGCTGCATTTACTATAGCTGCAGTAGCTCTGTAACTTACACGGTATCTATCTGCTGTTATTGTTAAGTTATCATAAATAATTCTGTTCTGATGGTTTTCTCTCAGTTCAAAATCCGGAACAAAGTCAATATCGTCGCTGTCATCATCAATTTCCATGCTCTCATCTTCCATAATATGTAAAGGGTCCAGTTTGCTGGTTGAAGCGACATTCATATCTAGGCTTATCTTGGCTCTTCTTTCTAATCCTTTAACTCTATCGTGAGTCCTTTTTCTTGCGGAAGTCGTTACTCTGTCGATTGGTCCTAGTTGGTTTTTTCTTTGTTTCTGCCCCACAAAAGACTCCCACTCAATCATTGGAACTCTAATATCACATCTGCAATCCGTCCGACTGATTTTTTTATCGTAACAAGTACAAGTGCAAATATCAAACATTTCATCGAATGTCTCCACCTTGTGCTGAAAACTGTTGTTTCTTTGTTTTAATGGTACTTTATTTAGCTTTGCTGCAGATTCTATCAATCGTTCAACTTTTATAGCTATTCCTTCAAATCCTATATGTGGAAAGGAAAACTTCTCCCAAATGGTTCCACATCTTTAGTGATAATTCTGTAACATTCTTTTGCTGTTCTAGAACCTTTCGAAATCAGTTCTTCTCGTTTTCTTACCAATAAATAATGCCAAAATACGTCAGCCTTTGAAGGAGTCATTGAAGGTAGAAATTCTGCAGGGTGACCAAATATTGAATTGTGCGTTTTGCTTCTTGTCGCCATGATTTCACTTATTTAGGGCTAGTAACATTAATAACAAGAAACTAATTGTTAAATTCTAGCAATTGAATCATTCAATCTGAATTTAATATAACTCATTCGGAATTAAATCATAATTCATTCAATCATAAACAATCTGAAAATAACAATCTGAAACTAAACAAAAAAAATGTGACAATAATTTATATAATTCATCTAATCTATCTAAATTAATCTATGTAATCTATTCAATCTATCTAAAATTCTATCTAAATAATCTATCCAAATTAATCTAATCTACTTAATAAGACTTAATATAATGCATGATTGTCACATTTGGGGTTTATAGCTGTGGAGAGAGTAAAATGGGGGGATGCTATGGAAGGGGTAAGAGGGGTCGCATTATCTCGCATATACTCATTTTTTTTACAAGATGTTGAGATCATCATTTCTAACTACGTCCATACTGTGGAATTGGAGAAACTCTATGTTTGATATGTTTCGACCCCCCTAAATTATACAGTATGTACACACACACACACACACACACACACACATATATATATATATACTGTATACATATATATACAGGGTGTCCGAGAATTATCTGTACAAGTTTTGGCTGTTATTAAAAGTCAACCATGAAGTGTAGAAATTCCAGTGTTGTCCCATTTTACAGAGAATCTCATTAAGTTTTTTCTGATACCAAGTTTTGACAAGTTTTTTAGAAATTCCAGTGTGTCCGAAAATTATCTGTACAATTTCATCTTTTAATTAAATTCTTGATAACACACGTAAAATTCTTAAACAAGATTATTTAGAATCTGTATTTTCAAAAGTTTCTTTTATTAAAGTAACGTTGTTACAAACATTCGATATGTGCACCATCAGTGATTCGCAAAACATCCAATCGATAATCCAAATGTTGTCATGTACGCTGCAGCATATCCACATCAATTCGCTCAATAGCAGCTGTGATTCTTGCTTTTAAATCATCAATGTCTGTCACCCACGTACAAAAAAGAAAAAACTTGTCAAAACTTGTTATCAGAAAAAACTTAATGAGTTTCTCTGTAAAATGGGACAATACTGGAATTTCTACACTTCATGGTTGACTTTTAATAACAGCCAAAAATTGTACAGATAATTTGCGGACACCCGGTATATATATATATATATATATATATCGTATATATATATATATATATCGTATATATATATATATATATACGTATATATATATATATATATATATATCGTATATATATATATATCGTATATATATAATAATGTTATAATGTTATAATGTTTCAGACCAACAAAGACCTTAGGATCCACTCATGGCTGGTCTACCTAACTGTGTTTGTAATCGTGTATTGTGTATACACATACGAGGAAAAGTGTAGGTGTGGCTGTAAAGACTGTACAGTAATGTAGAAATGTGTGTGCACCCATTATGGGTCTCCCATTTAAAGGTGTTTGTGGGGCAAGTGAAGATCATGAGTTTTTCAATACCTCACAGTACTATGGGGGGCACCGCTCGGCAGAGGAATCTCTTTAAATGGGTGTGTAAGGACAGAGAGTATCCCCTAACCCAAGACGCTGCCTCCCTATATCCCACAACACTTGTGTTGAGCTGTGGGATCTATCCCCACAAAGCCTTAATTTTACTACCTTAAACTATACCCTTTCTATCAACATGCGCGTCCAATCGATTCTTAAACATGTTTATAGACGTGCTACTAATTACTTCTACCGGCAAACTATTCCAGCTATTTACTATTCTATGCGTAAAAAAGTTTTTCGCAACTGCTGTCTCGAACCTTCTACTTGTCAACTTACACCCGTTATTTCTAGTCCTATTATATTGAGATATTTCGAAAAAGCTATCTCTATCTACGTTATCAAACCCATATATCGTATATATATATATATATATATATATATATATATACGATATATATATATATATATATATACGATATATATATATATATATATACGATATATATATATATATATACGATATATATATATATATATATACGATATATATATATATATATATATATATACGATATATATATATATATATATATACGATATATAATATATATAATATATACGATATATATATATATATATATATACGATATATATATATATATATATATATATACGATATATATATATATATATATATACGATATATATATATATATATATATATATATATATATATATATATATACGATATATATATATATATATATATATATATATATATATACGATATATATATATATTATATATACGATATATATATATATATATATATATATATATATACGATATATATATATATATATATATATATACGATATATATATATATATATATACGATATATATATATATATATATACGATATATATATATATATATACGATATATATATATATATATACGATATATATATATATATATATATACAGGGTGGGCGGAAAGTAGCTCCCTATTTTGGATTGGTAAAAAAATACGTATATTATCCATTTATTTCAGAAGAAATAATATAAAAAGGTAGGCATACATGGTAGGTTTTCTCTAAAATTCAATGTGGCTCCAACTCTTTCCACCAGCTTCTGGAGCCGCCCAGGAATGGCGTCCACTGACTTTAGCAGGAACTCCGGCGGGATGGAGGAAATGACTTCCCGAATTCGGTCCTCCAGTTTTCCAATGTCCTCGGTTTGGTGCGGTAGACTTCTTCCTTTACCCACCCCCAAAGAAAGAAGTCGCACGGTGTCAAGTCGGGGCTCCTGGCTGGCCATTGATGTGGACCACGACGACCCATCCAACGCCCAGGGAAGTGGGCATCCAGCCACTCACGGACAACAAGAGCGAAGTGCGGAGGGGCGCCATCTTGCATAAATATCAGATCGTCGATGTTCTCCCATGTGCTGACAACCGGCCAGACCTCGTTTCGCAACATAGCAAGGTACCGCTCAGCATTCATGGTGTTGCGCAGAAGGAACGGGTCCACAACCTGATCTGAGGTCATACCACACCACACCGTTACACTGAACCGATTCTGCCGTTTTTCAGCGGTAACCCTGGGATCCTCTCCTGCCCAGTAGTGGCAATTGTGGCGGTTGACAAAGCCTCCGACGTGGAACACCGCCTCGTCGCTCCAGAGGATGTTGCGGAAGAGATGGGGCCAGTCTTCATGCCAAGCCAGCATGATTTCCCCGAACTCCATGCGAATGTCGCAGTCCTCGTCCGAGAGAGATTGGCAGTAATGCGGCTTCCACGCACGCCAGTTCAGCTCCTTCTTCAGCACAGTTCGCACTGAGTAGCGGGAGAGTCCACTTTCCCGAGCTGCCTGGTGAGTTGACTTTCGTGGACTCCGTGCGAACATTTCCTGAACTGCCTGCACCGTCTCCTGGGCCCTGGATGTCGAAGGGCGACCACATCTTCGAACATCTGCCACAGACCCCGTGGTCATGAGCTTCGAGTGGCAGTTCTTGATTGTTTTCGGGTCCACTTGGGCACGTGGTCCGTGAATGGCCCGCCACCATCTTTGAACTCGAACGACAGATTGCCAAACTTCGTACCGTGCCGCCAACTGGGCACGCTCCTGCAGTGTTAAACGCTCAGCCATGTTACCCTTCAATCTGAAATGAAAAAAAAAATGAACGTTACAATTGTACCACTTTAGAGAACACACCATAACAAAAAACAATACAATCACAATTTATACATAATTTATATGTAATTTAAATTAGGGAGCTACTTTCCGCCCACCATGTATATATATATATATATATATATATATTATATATATATATATATATACGATATATATATATATATACGATATATATATATATATATACGATATATATATATATATACGATATATATATATATATATATATATATATATATATATATATATATATATATATATATATATATATATATATATACGATATATATATATATACGATATATATATATATATATATATATATATATATATACGATATATATATATATATATATATACGATATATATATATATATATATACGATATATATATATATATATATATATATATATATATATATATATATATATATATACGATATATATATATATATACGATATATATATATATATATATATATATATATATATATATATAGTGGACAGTAAATACCTGATACACTTGAAAGTAATGTTATATGGACTTTGTGGAAGGAAGTGAGATTATTCACATACCATACTAGACCACAGTCTCTGGAGATTTATCAATAATACTGATGTTTGTTGTTTAGAGGTTTAAATCTTGAAAATAATGCTTCGTAAATGTCCACCATCCTGTTATTTCAATAACAGGATAGTCTTATTTCAATAACAAAATTAAACTACAGTACACACTCTTATTTCCACATTTATTTCCATATTTCTATATAGCAAAACAATAATAATAATAATAATAACAAGTAAAATAAAACCAAATATGATTAAGGTCAAGGCAACTATGGCTGTTAAGATACTGAATAAGCAAGGTAATTAATATTTCGATACTGTAATTATATAATATTTAATTATATTTCAGCGTCTAATATCCAAATAAATACAAAGATATAATCTTAGTTGAATACCTAAGGGGTTCCAGAAAACCTTAGCACCCCCATTTGCAGCTTACATGTTTACTTATATCGAAATAGTTTTTAGTGATTATAAAAATATATAAAATTCTTTATTTATTGCAGGTATTAAAATTACTCTAGCTGATAAAGTGATAATATAATGGCTTCTCAATTAATTGGTGATTCGGAGAGGCAACGGTGATAGATCGCATACGAGCAATAACATTTCGGGAAGCTCGTGATGCTGGAGCCACCTTTATAACACGTTCATGGGTTTCCAAGAAGTTGCGAAGAAGTGAGGACTTCGTCAAAAGAAATCGAAATAAAACTTTGGATGAATGTGAAATGGATACAACCAAATCTGGGCGCCCAAATTTGCCACTCTCTCAGGAAACAAAGGACATCATTGAAGGCGGTACGCGTAAGCGGAAAAACAGCTGTGCTAAACTTTCTAGAGAGATCGAAGTGTTGAGAGAAAAGAGCGTTAGTGGTGAGATCATTCGACTGTACCTTCATAGGCAAGGTTTAAAGTCTTGGCATGAACTTCTAAAGCCAAGAAAAACTCAACTTAACATCGATGACAGAATGTGGTTTGCCCATTATCTTGAAGATTGGGATGTGGATGATTTCATGCATTTAGCTGTCTCCGATGAATTTTTTGTTTACGTAACACGTCGGCCTAACTACCAAAATGATCGAGTGTGGGCCACAACACCAGATGAAATCGATGACAATGAACATTATCGCAAATTATTAAAAAGTCCAGACTGTGTTGGTGTGTTTGTTTTGTTCACTGCAAATAAGCTCATGTGGGTGCTGAAGCCAAATGGTCAGAGTTGGGATGGACAGTATTTTCGTGATATTATTCTATCCCAGCATGTCATTCCTTTTCTAAGAAACCCAAACAATGTTATGGATGTCGATCAGGTCACACTTCTGCACGATAAGGCCCCCTGCTTTAAGGCATTAGCCACTCAACAGTTGTTGCGGAACCATGAGATCGATTTCTTTGGAAATGAAGAATGGCCAGGAAATTCTCCTGACCTGAACGTCTGTGAACACATTGGATCAGTTATAAAGGACAAGGTTGAATGTCTCTTGTTTCAAGAACCTGCAGCAAATCGATTTTCGAAGGATACAATGACGCAACACATTGAAACTGTTTTAGCAAATTTGCGTAACGATCAAGATCTATTCACGTCACTTTGGCAAGCTACCCAAAGCGAATTCAGGCTGTCTTGGAAGCCAATGGCGGGAACACCAAGTTTTAATTGTTTCTCATTAAATGCAGGATTAAATTCTCTTTTGTAAGGTACGTTTAGTTTTACTGTACCTTTAATGGTTTAGGCCATGAGCGGGGGGGGGGGTGCTAAGGTTTATTGGAGCCCCGTACATGTAGTTATATGAGTGTGTAATCTTAGCTGAATATCCATACCGTACTTATTTCCAAACATATGTTTGTAGGTTACAATAGATAATCCCATGTACTTTTCTCTCTTTGTCTCCATGTGTCTAAAGCTAGTGTACATAACTTCGCTACTCTGCATTATCTATTAGGATTTACCATACAACTCCGTTCTGCCAATAACGCATAAAATTTGCTTGTTAATGATAGTTATTTGCTATGCAAATATATAAAGACATTACTGTCCCATTTGTCCGAATGTATAATAGGCATGTGTGTGTATATATGTGTGTATATATATATATATGTGTGTGTGTGTGTGTGTGTATATATATATATATATATATATATATATATATATATATATATATATATATATATATATATATATATACACATTGTAATACTGATATTATTATTGTTGGTGGTGCAGTTACTATTGCTTTATATTGTCTTTTCTACCACACTACACATATTTAGAAATGCACTATCACATGTGTATATATATCGTCGCTCAGATCTTGAAAGGCCCTAGCTCGTAAAAAGTAAATTGTTCAGGAAACAAGAAAAACTGTTTTGTTGCTCTGAAGGTTGTTCCATTTGTCGCGCTTGATTCTACAAGGTGCACAAGCTTTCTGATTGGAGGAGAACTATGCCCTTTTGAGACAAGGTACAAAACACGAAAACGAACCAATCTTTCGATAAAAAACATTTATTTCAAATTTTCGAGCTAGGGCCTTTCAAGATCTAAGCGACGATATGTGTGTTATTTATTATATGTTACTTTCTGTACATATGTAGTAAAGAACAATAAAATTATTATTATTATTATTATTATTATTACTATGAGATGGGTGCGTTGTAATATAAATCTGCACATACCGTACATCATGCACATACAAATGTACTGAAAATCATTGCACTTTCCTTCAAATTAAATATCTTAAAGAGGTGAAACGTCGACTTAAAAGCAAGTCCATCATGATTTTTTTTTTATGTGAGAACTTTAAATGGATTAATTTTTCATATCAGAAGAACGAATCCATTTTAAGAATCAAACTGTTAAGTTTGATTAATTGTCGCTGAGGTTATAATGAACAAAGATCGTTTGAATTGACGCCAAAGCGATCGGGTTCATTGTCGCGCAGTTCAAAATTTCATGGTTATATAATTATATGAAAATTATACAAGACTATATAGTTTATACTTACTGGTGGAAAAACGACTTTCGAAGACTCAATGGGAATCTTTGTAGTTGTTCCGATGTCAAAATCTTTAAAATATATGTATATGTAAAATTAATTTCACCTCAGAATAACAGACACAATATTCAAGTAATTACAAACTTAAGTTACGAGTCTATATGGCAACGTACCTGGAGAAAGAGTCTGGATGCAATAATGTTTATGTGAGGTTCCTGGCCTTGAAGCTGATTGGCTCCCAATAGAGTACTAAGAGAAGTTAAAACGAGAGTCACCGTCCGTTCAGTAACTTTTCCTACAGGGTTGATATTTGTTTGAAAAGACAGTGTGGCACCGTTACAGAGTTCATCAAGCGTGGTGGAAGTACCTGCAGTAATGTTTTCCGAGCCAAACAATGTAATTTTCTAATTTCTAATGAAGCTTTACTACTCACTATGAAGTTACAGATCGCTCCCAACCAAAGAAGTAACATTTCCTTTGTTTTCAGACAAGCTTCTAAGGAAATATTTAGATATTTAATCAAACGTTACTCTGAAAGGAAAGTATATATATATTATATAATGTTATAATGCTATAATGTTATAATGTTTCAGACCAACAAAGACCCTAGGATCCACTCATGGCTGGTCTACCTAACTGTGTTGGTAATTGTGTATTGGGCATGTCCTCCGTGGTGGCGGAGGGGACCTACAATTTTACGTGGGTTCCGAACCACAAAGAACATAAGAACATTTGAAATTTTTATAGTGGGCACACTAGGGGCCACTTCGGCCCATCGAGGTGGCTCCACTGTGTAAAAGCTGCCTGTACATTGGCAACAACCAATTTTTACAAAACTAAATAATTATCAATTTAAAACTAATTAATTATCAATTTAAAACTAAAGATAGAATCTCTGGATCCAGAGGATCAAGTCATAATAGACTACTATCCACAAATATGTTACACTCTATATCTATTTATAACCGACATGCAAATACTGTATATCAGATCCAAAGAATCCAGTCAATTTCATTACGGTATCCATCAATACTAGTACCTTGCCAACCACAAATAAGTCACGGTCCATATCAATTGCGGACCAAGTCACAATTTACAACCATATACATTACAATATATATACTTAGGAGGAAAAGTGTAGGTGTGGCTGTAAAGACTGTACAGTAATGTAGAAATGTGTGTGCACCCATTATGGGTCTCCCATTTAAAGGTGTTTGTGGAACAAATGAAGATCATGAGTTTTTCAATACCTCACAGTACTATTGGGGGCACCGCTCTGCAGAGGAATCTCTTTAAATGGGGAGGTGTAAGGACAGAGAGTATCCCCTAACCCAAGATGCTGCCTCCCTATATCCCACAACACTTGTAAAACTGTTTTCTTAAATTTGTTCTACATTTTGGCTTAAATAATTTCATACGATGACCTCTAGTCTGGTTATTGTGATCTTTAATGAAAAGAGAATCAAAATCTATCTTATCCAACCCTTAATTTTACTACCTTAAAGGCTTAAACTATACCCAATCTCTCAACATATGCGTCTAATCGATTTTTAAACATGTTTATAGACGTGCTACTAATTACTTCTACCGGCAAACTATTCCAGCTATTTACTATTCTATGCGTAAAAAAGTTTTTCGCAACTGCTGTCTCGAACCTTCTACTTGTCAACTTACACCCGTTATTTCTAGTCCTATTATACTGAGATATTTCGAAAAGGCTATCTCTGTCTACGTTATCGAACCCATTCATAATTTTGAAAACCTGGATTAGATCACCCCTTAGCCTCCTAGTCTCGAGTGTAGTCAATTTTAACTCTTTAAGCCTATCCTCGTACGACTTTGACTTAAGCGACGGAATCATCTTAGTTGCTCGTCTTTGAACTCTTTCGATTTTGTCTATATCTTTGCGCATATGCGGATTCCAAAATTGGATCGCGTACTCCAAAGGGGGTCTAACTAATGATTTATAAAGAGAACTATAATATCGCGTGATTTTTACTCAAAATTTCGAGCTATAAAACCTAACACTTTGTTCGCTTTATTGACCACTGCTGTACTTTGTTTCGCTACTTTTAAATCACCAGTAACAATAACTCCTAAATCTTTTTCCTGCTCTACGCTTATCAACTCTTTCCCTGACATACTATACACAAAATTACCCTTACGCGAATATATATATATATATATATGCTGCAAACCCACAAGGAAAAAGAAAAACGATTCCAAGGCCTTTCGTGTATTCAAAGCTACACCTCGTCAGGGAATGAAGTTAAAAGGCGAGAAGCCCATATATATATGTACAACGTACAGGAAAAACAAAACAATTAGCACATACTTAACAAGGGTTAATGAGAGGCAAAAGAAATTTTAACATGATATCGTCAATTTTATAAGTCCCCGAGCTGTTATTGAAATTGTTTTTAAAATGAATAAATGCACATTCTAGAACATTTCGTTCTATTATATCTCTGTTTTTTAACAAGCGCTTTAGAACTATCCCACTTGATGCTATGGTTACATCTATACATATGGTTAAATAAAGCATTGGAAGTACTAGCTGTTCTACAAGCATATTTATGCTGTTTTACCCTAATATCTAACGTTTTACCGGTTTGGCCTATATATACTGAGTTACATTGTGTACATCCGATCGAATGCACACAACCAACAACATTATCAGGGCTATTCTTTATTAGGCGTGATTTAAGAGTATTATTATACTTAAAGATTACATTAATGCCAATTGCTTTAAGTACAGTTGGAAGGTATTGAAAATTAACATGGTAAGGTAGGCTAAGGATATTTTTACGCTGAAATTCCTTTACAATTACATTATTATAATACCTATTCATGGCTTTCTTAAGACAGTTATCTAAAAATGAAATAGGATAACATAATTTCGTACCAATATTCATGATATTGCATAACTCGGAATCTAAAAATTCAGGACTGACAACTCTCAATGCTCGAAGAAACATAGCAGAGAAAATAGAGGATTTTAGTAATATTGTTAACTTGTCGTCCCAAGAACTAGACTTCAATATGAAATGTGCGTGAGGTTTTGGATTAGGTTTCTCAGTCCCAAAAAAGCCCTGCAGTTTACTGATTGCTAAGTCTTTTATTAATTTTGAAAAACACAGTAATATTTCCGAAAGTGAGGTGACTTTAGCAAAAGGTTGTGTGTATAGTGCTTTTAATACGAAGTTTGAATCGAATTATCCTTTGAGGTTTGAAAAAGCCCTAAAAACACTGAAAAATAATGATTCATTACATATTACTAAAGCGGACAAATCCAATTCGATCGTCATCATGGACAAAAACAGTTATGTTGAAAAGATGAATACGTTATTAAGTGATCGTGACACGTACAAACCTCTAAATAGAGACCCATTGGAGGATGTTAATAAAATGTTTAACAGAAAATTAAGAGAAATATTAAAAAATAACTATAATGGGATTTCACAGCAGTTTCTTAGTATTAATTCGTCACTACCATATCTGTACGGCTTAGTAAAAACACACAAAGTTAATAATCCCATGAGGCCTATTGTTAGCTCAGTGGGCTCCGTAACCTATAAGCTATCGAAATGGTTAGTTAGTTTATTAACACCGTTAGTTGGCTCTATTTCTGAGTCACATATTGTAAATAGCATGGATCTTATTGACAAACTGAAGTTCCCTAATGACCCTAATTTCAAATTGGTAAGCTTCGATGTATGCTCGCTATTCACAAAAGTCCCTGTTGATGACCTACTTGATTTCTTAAAAGATAAGATTTCTGAATATTCTTTCCCTGTTCAACACAACACTCTTATTGAGTTAATTAAGCTGTGTGTCAAAGATTGTAAATTTCAGTTTGAAAATAAGTTTTATGTTATGTCGTTTGGATTGGCTATGGGAAATCCCCTTTCACCTGTACTAGCTAATTTATATATGGAATTTTTTGAAAGTAGAATTGGCCTAATAATTTGGATGTGGACTTATTTCTTGGTAGGCTCAACAATTTAGCCCCATCTATTAAGTTTACAGTTGAAAAAGAAAATGAGGGAAGCCTATCTTTTCTTGATCTAAAAATTTGGAGATGCTCTAATCAGTTCAAATATGAAGTCTACCGTAAGCCTACTAATAATAACTCTTACGTGCATTTTTATTCTGACCATCATCCTTCGATTAAATCCTCTATTTTCTCTGCTATGTTTCTTCGAGCATTGAGAGTTGTCAGTCCTGAATTTTAGATTCCGAGTTATGCAATATCATGAATATTGGTACTAAATTATGTTATCCTATTTCATTTTTAGATAACTGTCTTAAGGAAGCCAAGAATAGGTATTATAATAATGTAATTGTAAAGGAATTTCAGCGTAAAAATATCCTTAGCCTACCTTACCATGTTAATTTTCAATACCTTCCAACTGTACTTAAAGCAATTGGCATTAATGTAATCTTTAAGTATAATAATACTGTTAAATCACGCCTAATAAAGAATAGCCCTGATAATGTTGTTGGTTGTGTGTATTCGATCGGATGTACACAATGTAACTCAGTATATATAGGCCAAACCGGTAAAACGTTAGATATTAGGGTAAACAGCATAAATATGCTTGTAGAACAGCTAGTACTTCCAATGCTTTATTTAACCATATGTATAGATGTAACCATAGCATCAAGTGGGATAGTTCTAAAGCGCTTGTTAAAAACAGAGATATAATAGAACGAAATATTCTAGAATGTGCATTTTTTCATTTTAAAAACAATTTCAATAACAGCTCGGGGACTTATAAAATTGACGATATCATGTTAAAATTTCTTTTGCCTCTCATTAACCCTTGTTAAGTATGTGCTAATTGTTTTGTTTTTCCTGTACGTTGTACATATATATATGGGCTTCTCGCCTTTTAACTTCATTCCCTGACGAGGTGTAGCTTTGAATACACGAAAGGCCTTGGAATCGTTTTTCTTTTTCCTTGTGGGTTTGCAGCATTCATTCATTTCACCTGTTTTATTGTGAAATTCATCCCATATATATATATATATATATATATATATATATATATATATATATATATATATATATATATAGAGGGTGTCCCATAAGTCCGACATCATAGGAGAAATTCATATTTTTCTATTTCTACAAACCATAATTCATATTTTTGTCTTTCTACAGGCCATAATGTCTGTGAGCAAGGAAGAATGAATCCAGATAATTTTACTCATAGGAAATCAGAGTCAAAGAGAGGCCGCTGCTGAACTTAACAGACTGCATCCAGACCGCGAGCCAATAACACAGAGTTGTGTTAGCAGACTTGTTGCAAAGTTTAAGGAAACAGGATCTATAGAAGATAAACCACGCAGTGGACCTTCAAGGAGGTCCACTGACGATGATACAGCGACTGCTATCCTGGCTCATTTTAACAGAAGTCCCAATAAGTCTCTTCGGCGATTGTCCGCCGAGACAGGAGTGTCGAAAAGTAGCATCCATCGCATTATTCAGGCTCACAAATGGCATCCATATAAACTTCAGATCCTACAGAAATTAAGCGAAGATGATCCCGACCGACGGATGGAATTTTGTGAATGGGCTACGGAACAATATGCTCGGGATGCCAATTTCCCGTCCACCATTCTGTTCAGTGACGAGGCTGTTTTTTATGGAAATGGTGAGATAAATCGACAGAACACCCGCTACTGGTCTCAAAACAACCCTCACTGGTATACCTCTTCAAAGGAACAAGGTGCATCTCGGGTGATGGTATGGTGTGGCATTTGGAAGGATCGCATCATAGGCCCCCTCTTTCTCGATGAACATGTCACTGGAGGCACCTACCTACGTATGCTCAAGGAAGAAGCATTTCCCAGTGTCTTGAACGAAGAAGAAAATTTCCCAACATGGTTCCAGCAAGACGGCGCTCCTGCACATTACAGCACCCAAGTTAGGGAATACCTGTACCAACAATTCCCTGGTCATTGGATAGAACGTCGAGGGCCTGTGGAATGGCCAGCTAGAAGCCCGGATCTTACGCCACTAGATTTTTATCTCTGGGGCCACTTGAAAGCGCTGGTATACGCAGAGAAAATTAAGAGTGTTGAACATTTGCGGCAGCGCATTATTGGGGCATGTAACACCATTACTCCTGACATCATTCACCGTGTGCTTGCTGACTGGGCATCACGTCTGAATTTGTGTATTGAAAACAATGGTGGACATATTGAGCACGTTCTGTAAATAGAAGCTTTTGTTTTGCATTTTTTTATTATTTTTCCAATGATGCCGGACTTATGGGACACCCTGTATATAGCTTTGAAAAGGGCTTGGATGTGACTGGCCGAAATTAATTAGCCTTTTTAAACACTTTTAGTTTTTTTCATTGCGGGTTTGGGTGATCTTATATTGTAGCGGTAAATACAATGAAAGTATATATATATATACTTACTTTCATTGTATTTACCGCAACAATATAAGATCACCCAAACCCGCAATGAGAAAAACTAAAACAGTGTTTAAAAAGGCCAATTAATTTCGGCCAGTCACAACCAAGCCTTTTTCAAAGCCATAAACGAGTTAAAATACCCAACAAGGTTAAAAACTTCTGTCGGGCGGAAGATTTGAAGTTTAAAGGTTTTAAACTTGAACCCTTCCGCAGGACGGAAATTAATTAGCCTTTTTAAACATTGTTTTAGTTTTTTTCATGCGGTTTTGGTAATCCTATATATACTGTGTATATATATATATATATATGTGTATATATATATATATGTGTGTGTGTGTGTGTGTGTGTGTGTGTGTGTGTGTGTGTATGGGATGAATTTCACAATTAAACACGTAAAATGAATGAATGAATGATACAAACCCACAAGGAAAAATAAAAATGTTTTTAAGGCCTTTCGTGTATTCAGAAGTACACCTCGTCAGGGAATGACGAGGTGTACTTCTACGATCATATATGAGAGAGAGAGAGAGTTACAAGGAGTTACAAGGAAAAGAAGTACCTCAAAAGGCTTTGCGGCCCATACCGAGGAGGTACCAATGGCAACGGGTGCCAGGGATAATTTTCTACACCCTCAAATAGTGTGCAACATTTGGTCTAACCTTTTCTTGAACTGATCCACAGAGGAACTGTTCACAACTTCTGAAGGTAACCTGTTCAACGTGTCACAGCTCCTATACGTAAAGTAATTCCCACACACACTAGTCCTAAACCGTTTTAAATCCAACTTCCAACCATTGTTGCGAGTTGGGTTATCATTTAAACTAAACATGCTTCTAAAATCGACATCGTTGAACCCGCGTAAGAGCTTGAAAACCTCGATCAGTTGGAAGGGATTAACTTTGTGGCCCTCGCCTGCACTTGCTCCAGCCTCTCAATATCTTTCCTGAGGGTGGGCGACCAGAACTGCACAGCATACTCCAGGTGCGGCCAAACTAGGGAATTGTACAGAGAGAGCACAATCTCCTTGTTCCGAAACTGAAATTGCCTCCTTATATAACCCAACAGCTTCTGGGCTTTCTTTTTCACCTCTACGCACTGTTTGGTAAACTTAAGGTCGCTGCTAATTAGCACACCCAAGTCTTTTTCCAAATCAGTCGCCTCGATATTACTCCCCAACATCGAGTAGTCTGACTTGGGATTGGCGTAGCCAATGCATCACCTTGCATTTACCCAAGTTAAACGGCATTTGCCATTTTTCGGACCACTCTCCTATCCTACCTAGGTCCGCGCGCAGTTGCTCGATCGCCTCCGGCGTCCCAACATTGGCCCCGAGCTTGGTGTCATCAGCGAATTTGGCGATCCGACTGACGATGCCACCGTCTATATCATTTATGTAAATGATAAACAACAGCGGCCCCAAAACGGAACTCTGAGGAACCCCGCTAGTGACCGAGGCCCAACCCGAACTAGCCCCTTTAATTAAAACCCTCTGCCGCCTATTCTTCAGCCAATTTTCAATCCATCTACCTACTTCCCCACCGATACCCAGCGCGCGCACTTTCGCCATTAGCCGGCAGTGAGGTACCTTATCAAAGGCTTTCTGAAAGTCGAGATAAAGTATATCAATCGCCTTACTCTTATCATACTCACTCAACATGACGTGGAAAAACTCGAGCACGTTGGTGAGACAACCTATGCCGTCTAAACACATGTTGGGAGTCCCCAAGCAGCTTGTAGGAATCCAAGTGGTGAACGATCCTGTCCGCTATTATCCCCTCTAATAATTTACCTACAACTGAAGTGAGACTAATGGGACGATAGTTCCCTGGACTTTCGTGATCCCCTTTCTTAAAGATAGGGGTCACGTTGGCTTCCCTCCAGTCACCAGGCACCTGGCCCGTCTCCATCGATTTGTTGAAGACTGTAGCCAGGTGGGGAGCCACCTGGTCGCGCACCTCCCGCAACACTCTGGGGAGAAACTGGTCTGACCCAGGAGCCTTAAACGCGCTCAGTTTGTCTATTCTATCGGCAACGACTGTCGCGGTACATCGAACACTATCCAGGCCAGCACCTTCGTGCTTGACGCCTGGCTCGGGGATGATGCGGGTGTCCTCCCTGGTGAACACTCCAGCAAAGTACTCATTAAGCACAGTGGCGATGTCCGCGTCGGAGGTCCGCAGAACGCCGCTTCGGTCCTTTTTTTATCATGCTTCTAATGGGCTTTCTACTATTAACATAACTGAAGAACTCCTTAGGGTTCCCCTTGCAGAGGCTTGTCACCCGTAGTTCTTCGTTACGTTTCGCTAGCCTAACCTTCGCCTTCACTTCCCTAAACAGGCGGACATACGCTTCAGTGTTCTCATGGGAACGACTGGCCTGCGCCCTCCTATACGCTACTTTCCTATTTCGGATAGCCGAAGCGATGTCACGATTGAACCACTTAGGCTGCGTTGAAGCAGGGGTGACCGGGTTTGAGAGTATGGCAGCAGACTGCAGCACCATAAACTCGTCCCGGAATGCACTCCACACTCCTTCAACATCGCCGCCGACCTCTAACCCCATCTCATCTACGCTATCCCGGAGGCTTACAAAGTCCGCCCGCCGGAGATCGAGCTTACTACCTCTCGAGTTACTACGCTTCACCAGAGGGACGCACACACGGAACCTAATCAGACCGTGATCACTCCCGCACAACGATTCGTCAACGTTGAGGCCAGTGACGAGGTTGTCTTCGGTCGTGAATACTAAGTCTAGAACGCTTTCGCCTCGTGTAGGCTCATTGACCCACTGTGTGAGGAAGTTCTCATCAGCAAAGTCAACTAGCCTCCTCCCTTCAGTTTCAGCAGTCCTGTCTTCCCACTTTATGCCGCGACATGTGAAGTCTCCTAAAACTACACACACCCTATCCCCTAGCAGGCTACGGAGTTCGGTGTACAGGGCTGTATCCTCCTCGAGGAGGAGATGCGGAGGTCTGTACACCAAGATTAACCTATAGTTCGTCCCTCCCACGTTCAGATCGACTCCAAGCAGCTTCCGTTCCGACCGGAACTGGCAGTCAACCGGACTCAACGTGTCAAACCGGACTCAACGTGTCAAAGGGAGAGAGGGGAGAGGGAGGGGGAGAGGGAGGGAGAGAGAGAGAGAGAGAGATTGATTACACTGCCCAACAAAAAAAACATTTTTTGCTGGTGATTTAATTCTAAGACCTGTTTCTGGATAATATTGATGTACTGATTTAAAAACTCACCTTAGATTTTGTCCATCACATCAGGTTTTCGTGCAATGTGCAATGCAATATGCCTATTTTGGGTGATCCATGAAGGGCACTTATCAAAATTGATGATTTTTGAGACCTGTTAACAGCTGTTTTGCTGTTAAAACTTTATCTGTGGAATACGCAAATCTGTGCATTAAATCTAAAGGTCATGTACAACATATTAAAATCTTAGGTATCTGTGATCTCCCCAGGTGTGAGCGTGACGTCATGATCATGGATTCATTTTTTGCTTATTTAAACACTTTTAATCACTTCATGTGTCAATATTACCATTGTATATTAAAGTTCACTCCCTGCACAATTGTTTACTTTTCTATGCTGATTCTGAGTATGTGAAAACTTATTTTTTGAAAAGAAAAAAAATTGAGCAAATCCCTGCCAAAATGCGATATTTCCGTATTTGATTGCTCGAAACCTGACGTGATAGGCAAAAACTAAGGTGATTTTTTAAATCAGCACACCAAAGTTACCTAAAAACAGGTGTTAGAATTATATCAGCAAAATTGGTGTTGGGCAGTGTTATATAAATCAATTCATAAAAGCTATACTTTCTATCGGGATCGAACGAGGCCTTATGATAACACTAAGAATGTGTTTTAAACTCGTAGATCAATATGAGCATAAACTCTAAACAGAGAACCGAAATTCGTTGATTTACATAAAACAAAAATTTTTCACAAGAACTCCTTTTTTTTAAATATTTTTAATTTTACTCAACAAACTATTATCACTGGGCAACACGTATTTTATTGAATGATATCTGACACTTGATTCTAGGTAATTTGGGTGCGCTGAATACGAATTTCAACTCGGTTTGGCTCTATCAGGTCCTGATTCTTGTCGACAGCCTATGTGCCATTTTCCAGATTTTTCAAATTAGGACTAAAAAATTAAGTCATGTGTTAATTTTTTTTTTCAAGTTTCATGAATACAAGCAGTTCAAACTACAGTAAAATTACATTATAACGATAGAAATGACTTAAAATAAAAAACAAACAGATATGAAGCTTTCACTGTGGCAAAAATTTTCTTTTGTAAGACTTTCTAGCGTATTTGCTTGTTGATGGCAGGTCTCTTTTCAAGCACCAGCAGTAATCAGCCATCATGTGGGAATCCCAGCGGCCTTGGTACCGTTCCTCCATAATTTTGATATCTTGGTGGAATCTCTCCACTTGTTCGTCACTTACAACACCTAAATTACTTGGAAATTGGTCAAGATGGCTATTCAAAAAATGCATTTTTATGCTCATATTGCAACCTAACTCTTTGTAGTCCCTTAAAATTTTTTTACGATTTCTTCGTAGTTATCTGCCCTATAATTGCCTAAAAAGTTTTCTATCAAGTCCACGAATGAGAACCAGCCATTTTTTTCGCGTTCATTCATGACATTAGGAAAATTGCTGTCTTTAATCATTGTTCTTATTTGTGGACCGTCGAAAATTCCCGCCTTGATTTTTTCATAACTTAAACTTGGAAATTTTGAAGTTATGTATTTGAAACACTCGCCGTTCGTATCTAAAGCTTTTCCATATTGTTTAATGAGGCCTAGTTTTATATGCAGAGGAGGAAATATGATTTTATCTCTGCTCACTAAAGGTGGATTAATTACGTTTTTTTCTCCGACAGTAAGTGATGTTCGTGCTGGCCAGATTTGTTTGAAATAATGTTCTTCCTTGGCTCTGCTGTCCCATAAGCAAAGGAAGCAGGGATATTTAGTATACCCTCCTTGTTGTCCTAGCAGAAAATTAACCATTTTTAAGTCAACGCATATGATCCACTCGTGCTCCCTATATTTGATAAGATTTAAAACCTTTTCTATATGTTCATACTTTTCTTTTAATTTTGTTGAGTGCCCAATCGGTATCGAGCCGTATAGATTGCCATTATGCAACAACACACACTTAAGACTTCTTTTCGAACTGTCTAAAAACAAGCGCCAATCATTTGCATCGTAAGACTCAACCCCCATCTTCTTTAACAAACCAACTATGTCGCAGCAATATACTAAACTATCCTCTGTTCTAAAATATTTAACAAGTTCTTCTTCTCTTTTTTTGTAAAATGAAATGTATGTGTTTGAAGTAAGCAAGTTTTTCTCTTTAAGTCTTGAAGCTAAAATTTCCGCAGCCTTTTTTGGCAAATTTAGATCCCTTACAAGATCATTCAACTCGGCCTGGTTAAACTTTTGCGGATCGTTTTGACTTTCAAATACGCTGGGGTCAAAATCGGTGTCTGACTCCTCAAAGTGCATAACAATATTTTCAGGAACATCTTCAACTAATTCTTGAGTTGGCAGACCCTTAAATTTTGGAATGGGGATCTCATTTGAATGTAGCACAGGTCGTATCGCGGTGTCGAAATTTGGGTACTCGATACAATGTTTATTTTTCTTAGTGAAGCCCGAAGTCTTGACAAAGCAAAGGTAGCAATCGGTCTCGTGGTTAGTAGGCTCTCGCCACACCTGATATGGAAAAAAAAATTGTAAAGCGTTAACAAAAGCGACGAGAGACTTGTTTTTATGAATTTTATCAAAAGTTATCACCCAACATTTAACATTTCTATGTGTTTCAACCTTATGCAATATTTGAGATTCTTATAAACATTTTCTGTAAATTTTTGTTTATGTACCTAAGTTACAATTACATTTAGGTAAGTTACAGTATACTAGTGATTAAATTACGTAGTTTTTATGAAATCATAAACTTACCATCGGAACTCCAAAAGGTATTTTTTAATCCGAACCCTTCGTCCAATGTCGCAGTCTTTCAATGCATATAGTGCAGGCTTTATGTGGAGCCCACGATTTATCTTGGTCCCCCAGTTTTATGCCAAAATAAGCTAAGTAAGCTCTTTTTACGAAGTCAGTTATATTTGCTCGTTGATGTGGAAGTGTAAAATTTCCACATATATAACAGAAGGAATCAGGGTTGTTTTTGCATTTGAACTTTCTAGTGCTTGATGACATATTGCTTGATTGTTCTGCCAATTTGTAAAGGTATTTAAAGCCCTTAATTCATATAAATTTAAGAAAATCTGAAATATAAACACAAAAATTAGTTTAAATAGGTACTTATTATGAAATAGGTACTTACAATCTATGAAATTAAACTAGAAACACGGATGAGTAGGTACAATATAAATTACGTCTAATTAAATCAACTATATTAAATCACGATGACAAAATTACTCACTAAATCATATGCCAATTCAAAATTATGTTAATGCCCAAACTTAATTAACTAACTCAACTGACTGACTGACTGACTGACTGATTGAATTGACTGATTAACTCTGGAAACGAGTCGCTTTTATATATTTTAGTTGTCCCTCTAGAATACTCTACAGAGAACAGGAACGCTCGAGAAAATTTTAGAATTCTATGATATTTTTAGCTTAATTTACTAATATTAAAATGGGTTAAAAATGACAAAATTAAAAATATTTTTAGGGTGTTACATATAAAAATATACATAATACAACAATACCATAACAATAGGTACAAATACCTAGATAAAAACCTAGTTGCATAATGTGTAACTGCAAAAAGACTTAGCGAGTATTGAGAAAAAAACCTTTTTATGAATACGACGAAAGAGGAGGGGTGTTGAGCAAAATCAGGACCTGATAGAGCAAAACCGAGTAAACATTCGTGCTCAGCGCACCCAAATTACCTAGAACTAACTGTCAAATCTAATTCAATAGACAAAAAGTTGAAATTTGTTCCCCCAGTGTTATTACTTTCGGTTCTTTTGCATTATCCTCCCAACACTAATTTTTTTATATAATGTTGGTTTGGTTTTGGTTATGGTACTTTATTTTCCTTCCATTATAAAAAAAATTAGTGTTGGGATTAGGTTAGGTTAGGTTAGGTTAGGTTAAATGCAAAAGTACCCTTTATTTTCCTTCCATTATAAAAAAAAATTAGTGTTGGGAGGATAATGCAAAAGTACCTTACTTTCAATTCAACGTACATTAATTTTGTTGAAAATTTTGTACGAAGTATTAATTTGCCAAATCTGATACATCTTTTTCTAATTCGTATTTCTTTAGTTTCAAAAATTCTCTCTGAGTTAAAATTTTAGATCACCTGAAGATCAGGGCCTCCAGCCTTCTTTAGTTAGCTTTATAAGGCAAACTAACGAAAATATCACGACCTAACCTAATCAATCGTGAAGGGCGTACAGTTGACCTAACGATTGGTTAGGTTAGGTCGTGATATTTTCGTTAGTTAGTCTTATAAGGCTAACTAGAGAAGGCTGGGGGCCCTGATCTTCAGGTGATCCAAAATTTTTTACTTGTATGAAATAAATACGTTTTTATTACATATTTAAATAACTTAGCCTTTCAAGTTATATTTACTGTTTTAAGTTATTGAATTGCAATTTAAACTTTTCTGTGGAAAACTCACCATTACAAATTTTTATTCATTTATGTTTAAAAGGAATGAATCATGACTGCCACACCTTATAACTGCGCGAAAGTTGGTTAGAGTTTGCAAACTTAATTTTACGAAAGGTAGTGGAAATGAGAGTATGTATAGTTCTACAGATCTACAGAAGCTAAGGCTAACAGACCCAAAGATCCACTCTAAGGTTAGCCGGAGAGAAAGGAAAGAGTAGGGGGTGTTAAGAGAAGAAAATAAGGGTTAAGTAAGTAGCAACACCTATCACTCATGGGTTAACATTCATTCAGAAAAAGAGAAAAAAAACTCACCATCATCATCCGCCGGCCACTGCCGACAAGTCAGAAAAATAGTCGGAGAGAATAGGAAAGGGGTGAAAGATGAAAAGAAGTAAAATAAGAAAGCTTACAAACCATGCAAACACATTTTTAACATGCAAACTATAGACATGCAAGTAAAGAGAGTTACAGACAAGCAAGTAAGGAGAGGATAAGAAAAAAAAAAGTAGGTAAGGTTAAACAAAAAGTGGGTTAGTTTGCTCTACGAGCTATATCTCCGCTCATATTAGTCTAATTTTTTTTTTTTTAATTTTATTGCTGGCATCACACGCTGGCATGTCACAAGCTGGCATTAATCGTCAACAAACTCATCGTCGACCACCAGAGCCCCTGTTACTAAGTTTTTTATTTTAAACAACGTTAATATTTTTAAAATGCCTATCTAAACGGTTCTTAAACATATTAACGCTGGTAGAGTGAACGACTGACGCGGGAAGATTATTCCATTTATCAATTACTTTAAACGTAAAGAAGTTTTTAGCGATATTAGTAATGAAACGTCTGCCACGCAACTTAAATCCGTTATTACGAGTATTGCTATTATCGAAAGTGAACAGTTTGTTAAAATTTACGTTATCAATGTTATTAACGATTTTGAAAACTTCAATAAGCTTCCCCCTTAATCTCCTAGTTTCGAGTGAATGCAAGTATAACACTTTAATCCTATCTTCATAAGGCTTGTTGCGCAATGACGGAATTAGTTTCGTGGCACGACGCTGAATAGGGACTTGTAAAGGAGCAATATAATATCCTTCGATTTAAATTCGAAATTACGCACTATGAAGCCTAACATCCTATTAGCTTTGGCGCAAGACTCCAGGCACTGGTTCCTAACTTTTGAATCCTTAGATACGCGTTCGCCTAAATCTACTTCCTCGTCAACGCTCGCTAACTCTCTACCATCCATCGTGTAATTATTGTTACGAGAACCTATATGCAAAACTTTACATTTGTCTACGTTAAATTGCATCTGCCACTCAACCGTCCACTCCATAATCCTATTTACATCGTCTTGGAGCCTATTACTATCGTCCTCGTTAACAACCTTACCGCCTATTTTAGTATCGTCCGCGAATTTTGACACGTTACCAGTCAATCCTACATCTATGTCGTTAAGGTAGATTACGAATAGCAATGGGCCTAACACTGAACCCTGAGGGACACCGCTACCTACATCCAACCACCCCGATTCACTACCATTAACAACGACCCTCTGTCTCCTAGCATGAAGTCACTCCTCTAACCAGTTAGCTACCTGACCGCGAATACCGTGCGCTTTAACCTTCGCAATTAATCTATGCGGAACTGTATTGAACGCCTTTTTAAAATCTAAATAAATAACGTCAGCCGCTCTATGCCTATCGTATTCGCGCACTATTTCGTTATAAAATTCTAACAAATTAGTTAAACAGGATCTATAGCGTCGAAACCCATGCTGACTACTATTAATCAAATCTCTATTTTCTAAGTGATCGATAATACGATCTCTAACTACGGATTCCAAAAGTTCACCGACAATTGACGTTAAGCTAATGGGCCTATAATTGCTAGCTAGTGTGCGGTCGCTTTTTTTAAAATTGGCGTGACGTTGGCTAATTTGAAGTCTTCAAGAATAATCCCCGTGTCGAGTGTGATTAAAAATCTTCGTTAAGGGACTTACGATAACGTCTTTCAAATCTTTCAAATGTCTGGGATAAAAGGCGTCAGGGCCTGGAGCCTTGCTAACTTTTAGCCTATCGATATAAAGCGCAATCTCACCCTCGTAAACAGTTATTTCATCCAAAATAGTCTCGCTACTAAATGGAACGATATCGTCCACGTCGGGGACATTATTTACGTCTTCTACGGTAAAAACTGTCGCTAAAAAGTTATTGAAAATACCCGCCATCGCCTGAGCGTCAGAAGCCAAAGCGCCGTTAACATCCACTAGAGGGCCTATGTTATCTTTTATCGGCTTACGATTATTGACGTATTCAAAAAACCTTTTTGGATTATGTTTACTATCCGCAGCTATAAGTATCTCTAAATTACGCTTAGCATTGCTAACTGATCTTTTAACCTGACGTCTAAGCTCTATATATCTATTGAAGTTAACTGCCGTGCCATTGCGCTTTTAAGTCCATACGCTCTGTTACGCTCGTTTATGAAGTCGCCTATTTCCCTAGTCCACCATTTGGGCCTCCCATGATTTCTAGCGCGCTTGGGCCTACGAGGAATAAACGGTAAATTTATAGTATTACACCCGTCTCCCTTTGGAGGTGAAATTTATGTTTTTCCTATGGTTTTTGATGTGTTTTGAACGAATCTGACCTTCAAAGCCGTCGGAAATGACTCGTTTTTGAAATAACCCCCTTCCCCCCAGCCGGCAATCGAAAACGAGTCATTTCCGATGGTTTTGAAGGTCAGATTCGTTCAAAACACATCAAAAACCATAGGAAAAACAAATTTCACCTTCAAAATTGACCTGACCTGACCTAACCTAACCTATCTACAACGCCACAGTTTCTGGTCTTGACGATATGTACACTCCGTTTTACAATGTGGACACTTCACTACTGTCGGTAGAACACCGTGAGCACGCAGAAACTGAACACTTTTTTCTAAATGTTCACAGAAAGCGACAATACAGCGGTAATAATCGAACGAACACATGTCACACGAAGCCATTCCGGTAGCAAACTAATTCAAATTCGAAATGGATAGAGCGCAGTGATTGGGCAGACATGTGACGGCAACACAAACGAACACAAACGAACTTACGAACACACAAACGAACGTACGAACACACAAACGAACGTACGAACACACAAACGAACGTACGAACACACAAACGAACGTACGAACACACAAACGAACGTTTATATCCCTAAAACGAAGCATTTGCGACGGAAACGCTATAGAAGAAAAGTGTCTTAGAATTAAAAATCTACCTAATGAATATATAATAATTGCTGGACGTTAGACGGGTGTAATACTATAATAATACCAATAAGTTATCCCAGTCCACTACTCCCATCCTATCAGCAAAACTATCAAAATTAGCCCTACGAAAATCAGGGACTTCTATTACGTTACTATCCTTAGTGTTTTCTATCAATTACTTAAGCCTAAGAATTTGGTGATCACTACATCCTAAACTCTCGCCTACTTCTAAACCTTCGACTATATTTTCGCCGTTCGTCATCACCAAATCTAAAATATTGTCACCGCGCGTTGGTTCGGTAACCATCTGTCGTAAAAAATTATCCTCCATGAACTCAATCTGAAACCCTCCTCATTACCAGTAAAAGTCTCGTAATTAACATTAGGGCAGTTAAAGTCTCCGACAATTATACTATTTCAATTGTCAATAAAGTTATCAAGAAGTGAGTAAAATCTAGTATCGATATCGAGGGGTTGACGGGAGATCTATAAACAAAATTGAAACTAATACTACGCGCCCTAACTTCAACGCATATCGCATTAATTGCTGCTGGAAAATCTATCTTAACCTCGATAGCCTTAAGGGAATTACGAATGTACAGCAAAACGCCGCCACCAAACCTATGTAACCTATCATTAGTAACGAGTTTAAAACCCGGTACATCAAGTTCCCCCAACAAGTCCCGAGTCACGGTATTTAACCACGTTTCAGTGATAGCAACTACATCGTAGTTGCCGGAATAAATTCTCTCCTTAAATTCGTTTAATTTATTTCTAATACTACGCGCTTTACAATAAAAGACGTTTAAGTTATTTTTTACCACGGGCCGGCGTTTTAAACTATTTTTCACGTCGGGCCCACGTTCCCCGGACTCACGACGTTTAAAGAAGGCTTCGACCTATACAGCTTTCGTACGTTTTCGTCAATTAACCTACTTAGCCTAGCATTACCTATTTCATTAAAATGCACGCCATCTTTTATAAAAAGGCTAGGATCACTGAATTCTGACCACAGCTTTACGAAGGGTACAATTTCCTCAGCACAAATCTCTAATTTATTGTCTAAAACAATATTTTTTAACGTAATCCTAAGACCCAAACCGTGCCTAGGGGTAATACCTTAAACTAAAGACCTATCTGACCTCGCCTTTAGGGACCTAATTAACCCCCTATATCTCTCCAAAATGTCAAGCACTTTCGTATCGGGCCTATACGAGTCGTTGCCCCGCTACCATCGTCACCAACATCGAGTAAGGGGAGGCAACGTCAATCCTGTCCACCTCGTCTCTAACTCTGTCAACCCTGGCCCCTGGGAGACAGATTCTCCTCCTCTTGGTTGGATGCCGTTTAACGAACTCTGTCTCCATATGGCGCACTAAGAGTCCCCAATTAAAATAGTTTCCCCCTCATTCACGTCCATTTCCAAATGGGCGAAAGGGTTCGGTAAATCTCTAGGAGCGCTCCATTTTTCAATATTAAACACACTCATAAAACATATACCATTTGAAAGCTCACATTTTTCTGAGTCTAAAAATGTAGTAATCCAAAAGTATCAATAGCAAATAAAAAGTAACTAGGTTTAAATATAAAACCCTATATCGATCAATTTGTGATGCGTGATCTTTACGGGGGCTCCGCCTCCGTACCCCCGAGACCTAAATTATACAAATGATAATGTAATAACATATTCATGTTAGGTTAGGTTAGCGTAATAATTACCAAAAATACCATCTTACAACACAGACTGAAGATTTATAACTTAGCCAACCTTTATAATGTAGTTAATGACGTCACGCGTCAAACGATTAATTAAATCATTACTTTTTATTTGCTATTGATACTTTGGATTACTACATTTTTAGACTCAGAAAAATGTGAGCTTTCAAATGGTATATGTTTTATGAGTGTTTAATATTGAAAAATGGAGCGCTCCGAGAGATTATCCAAGGGTTCGAAACCTCGATAGGGGGGAGGGATTCCTATCACCTAACGTACGCGGCCTAGCTCCACCCTTAACTTCTCTAAATCCCTCACCATCTACTAATCTCGAACCAACCTTAACCCCTTCCTCAACTCTATCCAACCTTCCCGACAAGCTACCTAAACTAGAAACTAGGTTACGCACCTCACCCTTCAAATTACTAACGTCTTCAACGTTAGTATTGGTTCGGCTTTCGTTAACCGTAGCCCTACCCCTGCCCTCATCAAGCGTTGCAAGTCTTTCCGTTACCTCACGTACACTGCGTTTTATGTCAACTATTTCCTCCATTAACTCGCAAAAGAAACAAACTGACCTCTCGGTAATCGAATCGCCATAGGACCGCCGTTATAATCTTTAAATTCCGAATACCACCGGTTTACCCCACACCTAACACAAAACGCTTTCTGCGACGGCATCGCGCAGTTAAAAATTAGTTTATAACCGTCACAAGTTTAAGTTAAATTAAGCCGGCACGCTATGAAAACTTCTAAATCGCTAAAAACCACTAATATTCAATTACTTAACTATAACAATGTGAATATAAACGCAAGTACATAAAATTAAAAACTTTCCAAAAGTAAAATTCTTAGCAATATGCAAAAGTAGATGCAATATCAGAGAGCTCAGGAAATGCTTCCGTTCAGTACAGAGTCTGGCTGACGAATAGTTTGGATGAGGATGGTAGACAACGTATTGTATTTAAAACCCGTGTGAGAGATCGCACAAGACCTTCATTTATTTTAGGTTTGGTGGGAACAACCTACCTTCCTATTTGATATATTAGAACACTTTATGCGAGTTACGACAAAAGTCGCAAGTATGGAAGACATCATGATTTGTGTAAGGGGTGCTTTGAGTTTATGGATGATCTACTTAAACATTGTAAGGAATGCCATACGGTGTGCGCTCACTGTAAAAGCCCTAGATGCGTAAGTCAGGTGGTAGAAGCTAAAAAAATAAATTGTGATGTGTGTAAACGGATGTTTTTCAATAATAGTTGCTTTGATTTCCATAAGACGAATGGTGCGTACAGGAAAATAAGGATTTGCGAGTGTGGTATGCTTTATACGATGAATGATAGCCGTGAGTTCCCACATAAATGTGATGAAATTCATTGTTCTACATGTTATGAGAAATATAAGAAGGATGGAGTAAAACATGTTGGTGCTACTGTAGTATGCGGTCTACCTACGATTCGGCGGTCTACCTTTTAATTATAGCTTCTTATCTTCTTATTATTTTATTATTAGGTTAATTGTACGCCCTTGACGATTGGTTAGGTTAAGTCGTGATATTTTCGTTAGTTTTAACGAAAATATCACGACTTAACCTAACCAATCATCAAGGCGTACTGTAGTATGCGGTCTACCGTTAAGTATGCGGTAGTAGTATGTTTAACTTCTTTAATAATTCCTTAATTGTGTAATTAAATTAGAATTCCTTTCAATTCATTTTCAATTCCTTTTAAATATTTTGAACGGTAGACCGCATACTACAGTAGAAACTTAACGGTAGACCGCATACTACAGTAGAAACTTAACGGTAGACCGCATACTACAGTAGAAACTTAACGGTAGACCGCATACTACAGTAGCACCTGGGTGCTACTGTAGTATGCGGTCTACCTACGATTCGGCGGTCTACCTTTTAATTATAGCTTCTTATCTTGTTTACTAATTGTTTGTTTACATCCCATTGTCAATCGCCCTTGACGATTGGTTAGGTTTAGTCATGATATTTTCGTTAGTTTTAACGAAAATATCATGACTAAACCTAACCAATCGTCGGTAGACCGCATACTACAGTAGCACCCGTCCTCTATTCTGATGTGGCATGGCATTGCGGGTGGTCGCTAAAGCTCGTAATCATGTCGGTCTTGTAATATTGAGCTGGTTGTAGGTCCGAGGTGGGGTGGTGCTGGGTGTGATAGGCCTTATTCGCTTAATTTTAAGGTTTTCCAACCCCCCCTACCCCTACCGTCCTGCCACCCTTCCATAGGCCTTGCGCATCTTTTCTAACAATATTGCAAATGATTCAATAGGTGCAAGAGCCCAGTAAAGCCTAAACCTTAAGGGCCAAATAAAACAAAATAAATAGTCCAGCTTCACAATTAATTATTTATGTCATCGTAAATTGTAAAACCAATGTATTTATTTTATTATTAATAAAGGTTATTCAATTCAGTTCAATTCAAAATCTTCCCTTTATTTAAGGTTTGGCACTCTCTACCCTCCTACTCCCCTTTGCTAGCTTCTGCACATCTTTTTCTACAATGTTGCAAATGATGGAATAGGGTCTATTCCTTTTATTTTAAGCTTTGACACCCCTCCTATCCCCCTTTGCCGGCCTCTACGCATCTTTCTCTGAAATGTTGCATTCAGTGGTGCAAGGCCCTGTTGCAGCATTTTGGATGTAATTTTGCATTGCAATTGCATTGAACTCTAGATTTTTGTAAACATACTACTTCTTACACTAGTTGTGAGGTGCTTCACTTCTTTCTTCTTCTTGTTCGTATGCAAACAATAAAACAAGAAAAGACAGAACCTCGCAGATATATGCACCACAACATTACGTACATAACCCCTCTCTTCAACAGCACCCACAGCACCCACCGATAATACAACAACCACAGTGGTATCAAGGGCCGCAACCTCAATACTCCCAAATGCAGCCGCCCAACTAATAACACCAAACAGGAACCGACATCGACCTGGAAACGACCAGTATATAGGAACACGGAGATTAGAAACCCTGTAAATATTTTATACTCAAATATACAAGGCCTCTATACTGACCATGCAGGCTGCAAATTACAATACTTACAAAATTTAGCTACGGAAACCAGCATAGATATCATATTCCTAAAGGAAACACACTTACATAAATGCGTAAAAGGCAGTGAAAACTGTATCGACGATACTGAAATAGCAATGCTGTACTACAACATACATAGAGCAGATAGAGTGGCTAGACGAAGGGGAGGGTGTTGTATCTACATGAAAACCACATACACATGTGAGGTGAAGGGACGCAAATCAAACAGCACAGTTACAATTATTATTTTAGCAGTAAAAAAACTAAACCTAACCATTATGAACATCTACAGACCACTAAACATCACAAAAAGTGAATTCCAGTTTGCTACAAATGAAATAGAAAACATGTTAAAATTACTTGAAACTCCAGGAACAAATATTCAAATTTGCAGAGATTTTATAGTCAAGGAGCTAATTCCTGTAGAGGGCCAAATAAAGGAGTTGGTTCAACCAGCACTACAAACTTGGTTTGAGCATATCTCTTTTTAGGACAACCCTTCAGGATTATCGCCTGGTAGTTAGTAGAGCCAATTTGTAGTATCAGTTTTTCTGTAGATGCAATTTTATGAGGCATGGTAGCGACCGAAAAACCTCTATTTTTGCATCTAAATTGTTGATGGTATGATTGCTTTAGGGTAAAGTATGGAACGATTTTGGCAGGAATTACATACGTGTTGTATATCAATGAAAAGGAAATTAAATAATCTACTCAATGATATATCCTAGATGTAATTAGCATGAATAATGAAGTGAACAGGCCGATTTAAATCAAATGCAAAATATTTTCATCGGTCCAGGAGATCGGATCATTTTCAAAGAACATCCAAAAGTTTCTTTATTAATTATTTAATCTACAGATCTACAGAAGTTAAGGCTAACAAAGACCCTAAGATCCACTCTAAGGCTAGCCCGAGAGAAAGGAAAGAGTAGGGGTTAAAAGAGGAGAATAAGGGGTTAAGTAAGTAGCAACACCTATCATTCGTCGGTTAACATTCATTCAGAAAAAGAGAAAAAAAGACTCACCATCATCATCCGCCGGCCACTGCCGACAAGTCAGAAAAATAGTCGAAGAGAATAGGAGAGGGGTGAAAGATGAAAAGAAGTAAAATAAGGACGCTTACAAACCATGCAAACACAGTCTTAACTCACTGTCATACCATCCAAACTACAGACATGCAAGTAAGGAGAGGATAAGAAAAAGAAAAAAAAAGTAGGTAAAGTTAAACAAAATTGGGTTAGTTTACGCTACAAGCTACATCTACGTTCGTGTTAGTCAAATTTTTTTTTTTAAATAATAATTTCATTGCTGGCATCACACGCTGGCATGTCACAAGCTGACATTATCGTCAACAGACTCATCCTCGTCCACCACCACCACCAGAGCTCCTGTTGATAATTGTTTTTTTTATTTTAAACAACGTTAATATTTTTAAAATGCCTATCTAAACGGTTCTTAAACATATTAACGCTGAAAATAAAAACCCACTCTAATAGACAGAGTTTATTTCCACAACAGTTTCGACGCCCACTGGCATCCTCCTCGGGTGGATACAGAAAAACGAATGAACCAAAACGAGAGGGAAAAACAGTCCAGGGATCGACCGTTAAGAAATTCGCACCTAGGTTAGATCCCATTCTCCCGACACCGGAAGGGCATTTAACGGTCGGTCCCTGGACTGTTTTTCTCTCTTGTTTTCGTTCATTCGTTTTTCTGTATCCACCCGAGGAGGATGCCAGTGGGCGTCGAAACTGTTGTGGAAATAAACTCTGTCTATTAGAGTGGGTTTTTATTTTCATATTTTGACCTTCACGTAGAAAAAAGTGAAGTTTTTTGCGTTTATATTAACGCTGGTAGAGTTAACGACTGACGCGGGAAGATTATTCCGTTTATTAATTACTTTAAACGTAAAAACGTTTTTAGCGATATTAGTAATGAAACGTCTGCCACGCAACTTAAATCCGTTATTACGAGTACTGCTATTATCGAAAGTGAACAGTTTGTCAAAATTTACGTTATCGATGTTATTAACGATTTTGAAAACTTCAATAAGCTCCCCCCTTAATCTCCTAGTTTCGAGTGAATGCAAGTCTAACACTTTAATCGTATCTTCATAAGGCTTGTTGCGCAATGACGGAATTAGTTTCGTGGCACGACGCTGAACTCTTTCTAACCTATCAATATCCTCACGCAAATACGGGCACCAAAACTGAACGGCATCTTCTAATTGAGGCCTGACTAGGGACTTGTAAAGGAGCAATATAATATCCTTCGATTTAAATTCGAAATTACGCCCTATGAAGCCTAACATCCTATTAGTTTTTGCGCAAGACTGCAGGCACTGCTTCCTAACTTTTAAATCCTTAGATACGCGTACGCCTAAATCTACTTCCTTGTCAACGCTCGCTAACTCTCTATCATTCATCGTGTACGTGTAATTATTGTTACGAGAACCTATGTGCAAAACTTTACATTTGGCTACGTTAAATTGTATCTGCCACTTATCCATCCACTCCATAATCCTATTTACATCGTCTTGGAGCCTATTTCTATCGTCCTCGTTAACAACCTTACCGCCTATTTTAGTATCGTCCGCGAATTTTGACACGTTACTGGTCAATCCTACATCTATGTCGTTAATGTAAATTACGAATAGCAATGGGCCTAACACTGAACCCTGTGGGACACCGCTATCTACATCCAACCACCCCGATTCACTACCATTAACAACGACCCTCTGTCTCCTAGCACGAACTTATTCCTTTAACCCGTTAGCTACCTGATCGCGTATACCGTGCGCTTTAACTTTCGCAATTAATCTTCTATGCGGAACTGTATCGAACGCCTTTTTAAAATCTAAATAACATCAGCCGCTCTATGCCTATCGTATTCGCGCACTATTTCGTTATAAAATTCTAACAAATTAGTTAAACAGGATCTATGGCGTCGAAACCCATGCTGACTACTATTAATCAAATCTCTATTTTCTAAGTGATCGATAATACGATCTGTAACTACGGATTCCAAAAGTTTACCGACAATTGACGTTAAGCTAATGGGCCTATAATTGTTAGCTAGTGTGCGGTCGCCTTTTTTAAAAATAGGCGTGACGTTGGCTAATTTGAAGTCTTCAAGAATAATCCCCGTGTCGAGTGTGATTAAAAATCTTCGTTAAGGGGCTTACGATAACGTCTTTCAAATCTTTCAAATGTCTGGGATAAAAGGCGTCAGGGCCTGGAGCCTTGCTAACTTTTAGCCTATCGATATAATGCGCAATCTCACCCTCGTAAACAGTTATTTCATCCAAAATACAGTAGGTCTCGCTACTAAATGGAACGATATCGTCCACGTCGGGGACATTATTTACGTCTTCTACGGTAAAAACTGTCGCTAAAAAGTTATTGAAAATACCCGCCATCGCCTGAGCGTCAGAAGCCAAAGCGCCGTTAACATCCACTGGAGGGCCTATATTATCTTTTATCGGCTTACGATTATTGACGTATTCAAAAAACTTTTTTGGATTATGTTTACTATCCGCAGCTATAAGTATCTCTAAATTACGCTTAGCATTGCTAACTGATCTTTTAACCTGACATCTAAGCTCGATATATCTATTAAAGTTAGCTGCCGTGTCATTGCGCTTATTAAGTCTATACGCTCTATTACGCTCGTTTATGAAGTCGCCTATTTCCCTAGTCCACCATTTGGGCCTACCATGATTTCTAGCGCGCTTGGGCCTACGAGGAATAAACTCCCTTTCAACATTCATAAAACTTTCTTTAAAGGCCTCCCAATGCAAATTTGTGTCATTACCCATAAATAAGTTATCCCACTCCACTACTCTCATCCTATCCGCAAATCTATCAAACTTAGCCCTACGAAAATCAGGGACTTCTATTACGTTACTATCCTTAGTGTTTTCTATTAATAACTTAAACCTAAGAATTTGATGATCACTACATCCTAAACTCTCGCCTACTTCTAAACTATCGACTATATTTTCGCCGTTCGTCATCAACAAATCTAAAATATTGTCACCGCGCGTTGGTTCGGTAACTATCTGCCCTAAAAAATTATCCTCTATGAACTCAATCAATCTGAAACCCTCCTCATTACCAATAAAAGTCTCATAATTAACATTAGGGCAGTTAAAGTCTCCGACAATTATACTATTCCGATTGTCAATAAAGATAACAAGAAGTGAGTAAAATCTAGTATCGGTATCGAAGGGTTGAACGGGAGGTCTATAAACAACAACAAAATTAAAACTAATACTACGCGCCCAATCTTCAACGCATATCGCATTAATTGCTGCCGGAAAATCTATCTTAACCTCGATAGCCCTAAGGGAATTACGATTGTACAGCAAAACGCCGCCACCAAACCTATGTAACCTATCATTAGTAACGAGTTTAAAACCCGGTATATCAAGTTCCCCCAACAAGTCTCGAGTCACGGTATTTAACCACGTTTCAGTGATTGCAACTATATCGTAGTTCCCGGAATAAATTCTCTCCTTAAATTCATTTAATTTATTTCTAATACTACGCGCGTTACAATAAAAGACGTTTAAGTTATTTTTTACCACGGGCCGGCGTTTTAAACTATTTTTCACGTCGGGCCCGCGTTCCCCGGACCCACAACGTTTAAAGAAGGCTTCGACCATTAATCCATTAACATTGTGGAAGGGAAAAGAATTTCTTGATTTAAATGTAAAATTTTTGTATTTCAATTTATTTGTTTTTCAGACCGTACAAGGATGATATTTCGCATTTGATTTAAATCGGCCTGTTCACTTCATCATTGCACTAAATTAGCTAAAATATACCAGAAAAAAATTAATTTCCTTTTTTTGTCTTGCGGGAACGTGAAGGCTTCTTTGTGAAACATGGAGGATGAGGATAGAAATGCAACCGACGTAACACCAGCCTCATTTCGACTACGTGGAAAAGCCAAGATTCACAAACTTTAGTAAGTGCGTTATTTACCAAAAAGTAACAATTGAAACACTTAGCAAAGCGAAACCTGCATCGATACCAAGCCTTATTGATGTAATAAAGCTGCGTTCAGACGATGTACATGAGAGATTGGGAGAACATTTAGTTCCTCCTCCACACCATGAAGTTCTGTGGCATTCACCCTGCTATGCAAAGTACACATGCAAACAAAATCTACGGTATGCCAAAATACACCATAGTGATTCACCAGCTGTCACAGTCGCAACAGTTGCAGCACTAACAGATGAACCATCCTCATCATCTTGTAGAAAGTCCAGGTCGATGACAGAACCCTGTGACTCCTCCAAGTGCATCTTCTGTGAGAAAAAACGCACAAAAAGGTCAAGGTCATGTACAAAGTTGCAACACTTCAGGCGTGCGAGGCTATCATGGATGCTGCGGATTCACAAGACGATGACGATATGCTTCTCATTCTTCATGGAGCCAGACAGGATTTGGTGGCAGCAGATGTTCAGTATCACAAAGCGTGTTATGTCGTGTATACAAGCAAATCGAACCTAAAGTACCGAGCGTTCAAAGAGAATGTTGCTGAAGTGTATGCAAATTCGTTTCAACAGCTAGTCTCAAGTATACAACCTGACATAGAAGGTGGAAAGCATTTGATATGGGTGTTCTTTTGTCAATGTACAAAAGCTTACTGTAGCAACACGGAGTATCAGTAGTCAGCTACACAAACCAGAAATTGAAGAGGCGTCTCAAGAACCATTTCAAGGAAAGCATTGTCTTTCATCAACCGCACAATAAATCAAAACCTGAGCTAGTGTATTCAAGTTCACTCTCCTCGCAGGATGTTATAAACTCAAACATTCAAATAAGCAGCACAGTCGACACCAGTTCAATCACTGGGACAACCTGAAGAGCCAAAACCAATGGATGATTCACAGAACACACGTACATTACTCTTCAATGCTGCTAAACTGATCAAGTTCGACATCAAACGATGCAAAGGTATATTCTGCCAACCAGTAAACATCACCGAGTTAACTAATGAAGCTGCTAAAGCTGTTGTGCCCAATAATCTCTATTTCCTGCTACGTTGCATCATCTCAACTGAGAAACATGGTTCAGAAGTAGAGTTGACATCACCTGAGTGTAGCAATATGTCAGACGAAAGAAGGATCATCACAATTGCCCAGGACATAGTTTACTGTGCGTCCCATTCAAGAGTGAAAACGCCATGCAACACTATAATTTGATAACAGCACCACTTGGTGAAAATAATTGTTGTAGGGTTGATGTTGTATTCGACCAGTATCAAAAGAACACAATCAAATCTGGTGAGCAATCAAGACGAGGAGGGAGTGCCTCCATGGAAATACAAATACACAGTCCCCAGATATCAATTCCCAAGCAGTGTGTAAAGTATATCAGTAACACCAAAAACAAGCAACACTTGTGTGAATTTCCTTCCCAGCAGCATTGTTTGCTAGCACAAGCAAATCTTCAAGATGGGAAACAGTTGGTATTGGCTGGAGGATTCAACAATGGCAGACTAACAGTTTCTGTTACCAAGGGCCAACAGCAAACAGACCCACAGCTTTCATCTGATCATGAAGAAGCGGACACCTGATTACTTCTCCATGCCAGTAAAGCAACACCATACCATCAGCGGGTAGTAATTCAATTTCCAGACACAGACGTGGCTGTATTATGTACATCTCTTTACCACAAACTCAACTGTCAACAGCTATGGTTTCGCACAGGCATCAAAGATAAGTTACGTTACATACCTTGTCACAGTGTATCCATTCATCTCGGTGAACATGTATGTAGAGCTCTTCCAGCTTTCCATACAATCACAGGCTGTGATTCCACTAGCTGCTTCTCCGGCAGTGGCAAGAAGAAGGGCTAGAAACTCATGCTGAAGGACTCGTCAATCCAAGAAGAACTATGTCGCATAGAGACAAGAGCAGACATTGAACAATCATCCAGTGCGATACTGGATGTTCTGTCATAAACGTCCACAGAATGAAGCTCTACCACCAACAACAGACAGCTTACAACTACATTTTAGACGAGCCAACTATCAAACTCATATTTGACGAGGTGCCCTTCAACCAATACAGGATGTCTCCAAACCAGATGGGTATGGTTGGCAGTTTGAGGATGGTGTGCTAAAACCCCTCCTTATGAAAAAAGAGCCAGCCCCAACAGGACTACTTGAACTGGTTGCCTGCCAGTGCAAGAAGTCTGCATGTCAAACTGGGCAATGCTCCTGTAACATAAACCAGTTGGCTTGCACAGAGGCCTGTTTGTGCATGGCAGATGAAGGATACAGGAACCCATCTACAATGGGGCGGTACCATGTTGAACACTCAGACTCCGACTGAAATGACGAAACGTTTAATTATATTGATTTTTAGATGTATTAATCAAATTGTATGACCATATAACAGCAACGCTGAAATACCCAGACCAGTATTACATCACACCAGTATCAGCAGAATCTGAAGTGTGTACCTCAAAAGTGTGTGGTGGGGAATCACCCCTCTGAATTTGATTTTTTGGTGAGTGTGAATAACGTTTTATGTTTGCTTAACGCCTCTTTGAAGGGAAAATATATTAATCATGATGTAATGCTACTGTACAAATCAATGATACGCCAAAGTTTTGGTTGAAGATTCTGTGTAAAAAATCTATGAATTCACCTTGTTTAATCATTTTAATGTGAACTTTTTCATTGTTACCTACCTTTTTCTTCCTGAAAAATAAGTAATACTGTACATTTAGATTATATAGAATATAATAGTAGTAATAATAAGGAAACTGTTTTGTGTGTTCATTGAAAATGATCCGATCTGCTGGACCGATGTACATATTTTCTATTTGATTTAAATCAGCCTGTTCACTTCAATATTTATGCCAATTACATCTATGATATATCATTGAATAGAGTACTTAATTCCCTTTCTATTGATATACAACAATTATGTCATTCCTGCCAAAATCGTTCCATACTTTACTCTAAAGTAATCATACCATCCAAAATTTACATGCAAAAATTGAGATTTTTCGGTCGTTACCATGCCACATAAAATTGCATCGACAGAAAAACTAATACCACAAATGTGCTCTACTAACTACCAGGCGATGATCCTGAAGGGTTGTCCTAAAAGGGTATGAAGTCAAACTAAGTCTGTAGTGAGGGTTGAACGAACTCATTTTCACTGAGCCTGGGCTCCTTGTCCAGAAAACGCATCTCAGAGAGTCAGAAAGAATATTTGAAGGCTTAAACATAAATTCAAAGAAAGTAAATTGAGAAAGTGTAAATAAAGATTGAAAGGAAGTAAATTGGGAATTTCTACTTCACGAGAAGACTCCAGAAGAAATACTATGAATAAAAGAGACTGAAACCAAACCTATAATACTGAAACATGTTCCAGAGAGACAGCTATTAGACCACCAGGAGAAAATATTGGAAACACTGTGTCGAGGACAAAATATAGATGTAATATATACTGACTTTGCTAAAGCCTTCGATAAATGTGACCGTGGAATTATAGCACACAAACTTAAGAATACATGAATTACTGGAAAGCTAGGAAAATGGATATTTAATTCTTTGACGCAAAGAACACAAAGAGTTGTAGTAAATAGAGTTAAGTCTGAAGTCTCGGAAGTCGTGAGCTCTGTCCCACAAGGGACAGTATTAGCTCCCTTTGCTGTTCATAATAATGATTGCAGATACTGATGCAGATATTAATGACAATATTGTATCATGTTTCGCAGATGACTCAAAGATATGCAAGGAAATACAAAGGAATACAAAAGAATACAAAGGACATCAAACAGCAACAGACCGGCTAGTCTCTACGAGGCTGTCTGTTTAAAAACCAAGGTTAAAAGAAATAAGAAATTAGATCCAGAGCAGAATGACACGCAGGAAATTAGGCTGATTGGCGATTGCATTATTCGAGGGCAATTACATGAGTTCTGCAGCAGGAACACAACTCGGAGGAGGAGGTACTGCTATCCTGGAGCCCGTGTTGACAATACCATGAACTCCATAGATGAGTTTGGTAAAGATGCTGATGATGGTGCAATATTTATGGCGCATGTTGGGACTAACGATGTTAAGATTTTCAGGTCAGAGGAGCTAACAGAGAAGTACAAGCGGCTGATGCGGACTCTAAAGGATAGGACTAATAAATTATTTTTTTCAGGAATTCTCCCAAGAATAGCAGGATCCGACAACTTTTTCACCAGAGCTACTTACATAAATAATACTCTTAAGTCCCTCTGCCAACAGGAAAATCTTGAATTCATCGATCTATGGAGTCATTTTTATAATAAAAAGGATTTATTTTCGCGTGATGGTCTGCATCTAAATGGCGTGGAAGCAGCTCGTCTTGGGAAACTATTGCATGGCTCTGCGATGACTTTTCAGGCAAAAAACGGAGTAAATCCTATGAAAGCAAACGGCCTAACATAAATTTTCCTTACATTAAACGATTGCCTCCTCGAAGAACCTCGAGATTCTATTGCGATACTCAAGAGTTTATAAATGTATTTTATATTAATGCTCGAAGTTTAAGATTTAAATTTGATGAACTATTAAGTACTGTCCTTGACCAAAAATTTGAGGTTGTAGCAAATACTGAATCCTGGTTAAATGCAGAGAGTAGAGATTTCCTCGGAGAATATCGTATCCGATGTTTAACAATGACAGAATAGAAAGAAGGGTGGTAGTACAGTACTATACGTTCGGTCACATTTAAAACCCATAATTAAAAACATTGCAGAAATTAATAATATATATGCGACGTTTGTTGAAATCAAAGCCAACTCACGAAAAAAATTAATTATAGGTTTAGTATACAGGCCTCCCTCTCATACTGTCAATGTGATAATTGGCTTCAGGAATTATTTTTTTATGTAAGTAGCGAACATGATGCGATAATTATGGGAGATCTTAATTTACCTTGCAGGGATTGGGTGGTCCGTTTCCGTTACAGTCTAATTCCGGTCGCCTACTGTACGAGGGTTTTGCAGTATTCTAGATTTATTTTAAGTACAGACCTAGACTTAATTGATAATATCTTTGTAGGAACTACTTCTCCACCAGTGATCATAGGCAGATAACATTTGAAATTAAAATTAATGTCCAAAATTCAGAAAGTCTGGAATACGTTTTGGATTTCAAAAGAGCTAAATTTCGTGACATGAAACTAACTTTCGTGACATTTCGAAATATTGAACGAAGATGACAGTAAAATGACAAAATGACATTGAAACATTATTCTAGTGAGCAGAAGACAACAATATGAAGTTCATCGAAGAAAAATTCTAACTTCTGAGATATGGTAATAACAAGGAGCTACAGAATAAAGGGTACAAAACTCCGCAAGCCAGACAGATAACACCAAATCCACAAGTCAGGGATCTTGGAGTAATACTGTCGTCGGATACAGAATTCAGAGAGCACTATAACATCAAAATCACAACGGCTAGAAAAATAATGGGAATCATCTGGAGGAGCTTACGCGCAGAAAAACAAACATCATGATCAAATTATGGAAGAGTCTAGTCCTACCAATAATTCAGTATTGCTCAGTATTCACAAGTCCATACAGAAAACGAGACATTGCGAACATTGAAACTATACAGATTCTGGACAGATTCATGTGCAAAGTCCCTGACCAGCCATGCGCGGCTGGCAACGAGGGCAGGAGGAGATCAGACAGCAATTCCCTCCTTCACCAAATCCCGCAAATGAGGCAGGATGCTACAGAGGTGTCGATCGCAGGTCGGTCCTGAACCGTCGTTCAAACTTACATAAAGTAACATAAAGTAAAGTAAATTTAAACTTATTGATTAACTATACAAAATTTCAAGTGGATATTACGCTTCCTATTATTATTATTATTATTATTATTATTATTATTATTATTATTATTATTATACTACGTTGCTACACAAAAGTACGAAAATTATCATAATTTCTTCAGGGAATTCCTGACCAAGATCGACTGAATATAATACAGGGTAAACTACATAAAAGCGGCCAGAAGAAAATATTTCATATTTCTTTTTACGTGTAAAATTTTCTTGGGCCCGCTTTTATGTGGCTACCCTGTATTCCATTCGAGGGCAACAATAACCTAGCAACGAGCAACGGGTGGAAATTACTTCGTAGTTGTGGTAACTTAACTTTATATATATATATATATATATATCTGTGTGTGTGTGTGTGTGTGTGTGAGTGAGAAAATAGAAATTTCTGTTTTATTCTTAGACATAGATACGAATCAGTGAAGAACAAATATTGATTTTGATTGATTTAATTGATTTGAATTCTCGGAAGGGGACATAAAGCTTTCTCACAAATACGAGAAAATTCAGCACCCAGAGTCATCTTTATAAAGCAATACTCGACCCAGAACAAATCCCACTCCAATTAAAGAACACGAACATCGCTCCCTTATTCAGAGAAGGTAACAGAGCAACGCCTATGAATTATCGCCCAGGGGCACTCATCTCCAGTAGCGCCCACACGATTTTCTGACAGGAGGGGGGCACTTCCACTACATTATATATACACACTGTATATATATATATATATATCACAACCATGCGATCTACCATTTCTATGGTTAAGCAGTATCCACGTTTGTGCCATTAAAAGTTCGTTGTAAGAAGCGAATGTCCCTTAACTGTGCCTCTCTAATTCGTCTCCTTTGATTTCTCCCAAATAATGACTTATACTGTACGTACAGAGTAAATCACTCTGACGTCATAAATTAACTTAATTTCCTTCCATACCTTGAATACTGAATCATGTGTTTAGCATGTGGATATCTTTCGTATTCAATGTATGGTAAATTCTTTAATAATAATAAAAACTTCACTCTCTATAAGTCATTATTTATATGTTGTGTTCCTGTCTGGTGTTATACATCCATGCTCTTACTTGACCGCTATCCTTTATTGATTTTGTTACTTATTCATTCATCTACCTATTGTCTACTTATGCCCTATCAACCTATCAGTCCATGTTTACTCGTGTCTATATTACGCACACAATCTATTGTGACAACCGGTATGTGTACAATACTTTGTGCATTCGTACATGTCACTTGATGATCATGATTACGTACATAGTTACGTACATGTAAAAATGTCCACATGTATTCTTTATACTTTTCCTTTTAATTATTTCACCTCTCGCAAGATACTCGTTAATGCTGACTGAGTGTTCGAATTCCGATGTCGTCGCCAAAAGCGAGCTTTTGAATCCAAAATCTCCCTTGCTTCTGCTACAAATTTATAACATTAAGATGTTATGTTATAATATACTGTATTTTTTCCCCCGTTTTCATCATCGCTGGCTTTTAGGCTTTAAAACTATGATAACCAACCATTCTTCTAATAATATTTGACATAATTTGGCGTAATTACTGTTAACTATAAATATATAACATTGTTGTTAATCCCTTTTAAATTATGGAACACTGGAGAACTCTCCTTCGTTATATAAATTGTATCACCTATTTAGATTGTTATTAATATACTTAATGTACTCGGTACATGTCGGCACCCCGACATTATGTCGCCATCCAAAAGTGTATACCTTACAAAAATTAGTATTTTTTTTGTTAATTTTTTTATCTTCGAAATCTCGTTGTATGCGTAAATTATGCTTAACGTCAGAATTCTTTAGCTCTCCAGTTAAAGTGCGAGCTTAACCTTCAACTGCACTCCCCCAAAATTGAGACTTATTTATTTCTTGTATTGTAAATTAAATCATTCCTGCCGTAGCCTTTACACGAGGAGGCCGAGCCCCTCCCTCGCCTTAAATTCCTGCTAGGGCCATTGTCACAAGAGGTTGCACCTCGCCCCCTTTAAATTCCTGCCTGGGCCATTGTTGCAAGAGGTTGCACCTCTTCCCCTTTAAATTCCTGCCTGAGCTATTGTGAAAAGAGGTCGAACCTCTCCCCCTGTAAACGTCTGACTTTTAGTGGTTATTGTAAGAGGCTGTAAATTCATTTTCCTCCTTCAGTACCTCGTTCTGTATATACTTTGTGTAATAAAAATTAGATGAGTGAACGAAAACTCCAATTAAGAAGTGAAGTGTTTCCATTCACCCCTTCGGGAAAAAACTTGGAAGAAACTGTTTATTGCTACTCGGATGCTCTCGGCTAAGGCCGAGCTTAACCAACAAGGACCACCTTCGTTGGGTTGTCCAAAGTGAGTTCATCATAAAAGTCGCAAGCGGGCAGTGGCTCGCGTATACGCGCGACATATATATATATATAATATTAGTGATGTAGGTCACATCCGCATCCGCGGAACATCAGCACATTTTCTCGCATCCGCACCCGCATCCGCACTTTGGACTGCGGATGTGGACCGTTGAGATAAAACGTCATTAATAAGCGGAAATTATCAAATTCTACTATATTAATAGAACTAGTTCATTGTGCGCAAAAGTGATGCAAGCGACAAGACGAGAGGCTGTTCTTGTATGAAGTTACTCTCTTGCAACCTACTTAGATCCACGTTACAAAGCTAAGTTATTTTCACCTAGTACATTAGAACGAGTTAAATCATCACTTGGCAAAGCAGTTGAAGAGCTTCAATCTCTTGAATCTGTCGCTTCGCCACCCACCAAAAGAATAAAAGTTTCAGTGACAGAACCAACACCTTCAACAAGCAAATCTATCACAGAATCTGTCTCTCAGTTTCTTGAGTCAAGCAGCAATGACGAGACCTACGCGATGTCAAAAGATGTAGTAAAAATGATCGAGAGCTATCACCAAGAAAAACGCCTGGCTGCATGTGACAATCCTATTAGTTGGTGGAAAAATACGCAGAATATCTATCCATACTTGAGTAAACTTGCAAGGAAACATTTAGCCTGTCCTCCAACAAACGTACCAAGCGAGAGATTATTTAGCAGTGCTGGATTAATATATGATGAAAAGAGAAACAGACTGGCAGCAGAAAAGGCAGAAAAATTAATGTTCCTTAAGCATAACCTTCCTATAATTAAGTTTGAACATTAAACGATGAACATCTTAGTTTACTTTATTTTAATTACTCATTTATAAATATGCCTAATAAAACTTTAAACTTAATATAAATAGTTATCAAGCTAATTAAAGATCTCTTTCTATAAGGGTGGAGGTTGGGGAAAGAGGTCGGTGGGGTGCATTTGAGTTGGGTTCACGTCCGCATCCTGGTAACACAATTATGGTTTCTAATTGTGGCTGAAACTCAACAAAATATAACGAATTTATTTGCAGACGAATTCACTAATTGATTTCTATATTAGTTAGATGCTTGATATTATTTTATATGTTCAGAGAAAAGTACAGCAATTATTGTACAATTAGTCAATTATACTACATTATAGCTACAGCTCTCTCTATATAATAACTTATTATATACGTTAAACACAACAAATCTCGAATATATCCTAAAAAATAACGAAATGTAGACATCCGCATCCGCATCCGCATCCTCGGATGTTGAAATCAAACATCCTCATCCGCATCCGCATCCGCGGATGTGAAAAAATGACATCCGCTACATCACTAATATATATATATATATATATATATATATATATATATATAATACAGTATATATATATATATGGGATGAATTTCACAATAAAACACGTGAAATGAATAAATGCTGCAAACCACAAGGAAAAAGAAAAACGATTCCAAGGCCTTTCGTGTATTCAAAGCTACACCTCGTCAGGGAATGAAGATAAAAGGCGAGAAGCCCATAAATATATACAACGTACAGGAAAACCAAAACAATTAGCATATACTTAACAAGGGTTAATGAGAGGCAAAAGAAATTTTAGATAATGTTGTTGGCTGTGTGTATTCGATTGGATGTACACAATGTAACTCAGTATATATAGGCCAAACCGGTAAAACGATAGATATTAGGGTAAAACAGCATAAATATGCGTGTAGAACAGCTAATACTTCCAATGCTTTATTTAACCATATGTATAGATGTAACCATAGCATCAAGTGGGATAGTTCTAAAGCGCTTGTTAAAAACAGAGATATAATAGAGAGAAATATTCTAGAATGTGCATTTATTCATTTTAAAAACACTTTCAATAACAGTGCGGGGACGTATAACATTGACGACATCATGTTAAAATTTATTTTGCCTCTCATTAACCCTTGTTAAGTATGTGCTAATTGTTTTGGTTTTCCTGTACGTTGTATATATTTATGGGCTTCTCGCCTTTTATCTTCATTCCCTGACGAGGTGTAGCTTTGAATACACGAAAGGCCTTGGAATCGTTTTTCTTTTTCCTTGTGGGTTTGCAGCATATATATATATATATATATATATATAATATATATATTATATATATATATATTACATATATATATATATATATATATATATATATATATATAATGTTGGTAATTTATGGAGAATATTTAAGCTAACACCGTACTGTATAAGTAACCTCGAGTATTTACTGTTATAAGTTAAACAAAAGCAATGAAAGCACACTAACAGATAGACAACAATTTTATGTAAAAAAAAAAAACTGTCAGCTATTACATCAATCCGTTTAAAATTTATTTGAGTGGAGGCATTACTTTTCAGCCCACCCTCGTATATATATATATATATATATATATGTGTGTGTGTATATATTAATGGTGGACCGGATATCCGCATCCGCATCATTTTTAACATCCGCATCCGCACTTCTGACTGCGGATGTTATGCGGATATTACCTCTAATAAATTATGCAATTTACAATTAAATTAGCTTATAAGGCCCAGTCATGCACATTTCGTGTAAAGTATTAATTATTAATGAACAAACAAATATATAAACCTCAAACTATAAATACCTGGTAACACAGAAAATTGAATGAAACTTGTTTCATTGAATTTTCTGTGGCTGAAAACTCTTGAGAAAGTTATTATTTTTATAATAATGAAAACATTAATATTAATTTTAATTCTTATGCATTGCCTGCCATAATAGTATTATCACGAAATTTGAAAAATTATGTCATATATTCATAATTCTATATTATATTGATAGCTTAACTAAATATCCGCATCCGCGGATATTGAAATTAAAGTTCCGCATCCGCATCCGCAGATGTTGAAAAACTGACATCCGGTCTACCACTAATATATATATATAATATATATATATTATACACACACACGAGGGTGGGCTGATGCCTTCGCTCAAATTTTATCGAAACAAAAGCAGATATGTACCTTCGAGTTTATTCTTCAAAACGACGCAGTTAGTTGAGTTCCCAAAGGGCTGAACCTTGCAATGTTGGTTATATAACATATTTTGGTGTTTTTATCATCTTGAGCCCATACACATTGAAGAACAGCCGAGTTGTATGTGTTGAGCATTTTTTTTTGAGGAGCAAAGAAAAAACCTGTCTGGTTATCTCATAAATTGTAATTCACATGAGCTTTATATCAATTTTTGACATATTTATTACACTTATGATCAAAATGTGGCTTTTTATTGTGAATGCGGTTTATATTTATACTTTATTAAGCAATTCAGTGATGGTCACATGTACTTAGCGGGTGTATAGGGTATGTGTTGCATCAAGTATTTCATGGTGTACACTTTTATCTATTTATAACCAGATAAATACACGAAAACAAATACTGTATACAGAGAACACCTTCAAAGGCATCAGAAAGACTGAACAAGCTCAAATACCATGGAGAAAGTACCAGTACAATTTTTATTCAGTCATGTAGGACATCATCATCTTCGTCATCTGAGATACGAGTCTGGTCCGCGTCGGGGTTATGGCACTGTTCATGTCCTTGACACCTGCAGTAGGTGGTACAAGAAAGACTATCTTTCTTGCAAGAACATGAGTTACGTGAACAGGCATTTTCTTCCCCACATCCACAAGCTACAACTTTAAATAGTTCTGGAGGGGCCGTCTGAGTGACAGCAAACTTTGGTTCTGGATTGTTGTTTACCACCTGCCACCTATAATCCTGAATATTTAGTGTTGGTGAATCGTGGTCTTCTGCCGATTTTCACAGCATGTCCTGCAAATGAGCACGGAGAATATGCTGTTGTAATGGTCCTTCTGTTGGAGGTTAGGTCTTAATCTTTGGAGTGTCAGATCTGCTGGAGAATATTTTGTAAAGCAGTTCATCCATAGTGACGATTCCAGTCTTCTATCCATACAGAAGATAAAAGAAGTGCATTCCAGCAGTAATTACCTCAGCTACTGTACTTTCCTTATTTCCAGTGGATTGGAGGGTGACTTTTGAAAGCGATTTTACTCAAGAGAGCTTTCCTTCCCCACAGGGGTGGGGAAAATGTGGCCCACCGAGGGTGTTATGGTGGCCCGTGACCATATTTGAATTGTGTTTCTCTCTTTTAACCACCGTTTAAGCCCAATTTCAAGAGGTACGGAGAAGGGCAAGACGCATTCTCTGGCTTTTTGGCTCAACATTCATCTGACCTCAAAAGTTTCCCCATCCCTGCAGTTTACGATATCGAAAACTTGTCGTATTACAGCCTGTTAAGGCGTGCACTGCAAGGGTATCATTGCATTGTTGGCCAAGCTGTGAAGAAGATGCAGTGATATTAATAGCAGTGCCATCTGCCTTCTTCATGTGTATTTTGACATTTCTGTTGTTCAGATCCCACATCCAACAGTAATATACCAGGAGCAAAAATATATCAGTGTCATCCGATTGAACTTGAACTATATGTACATCACCAAGGCTCAACTTCATGTTTGGATAACTAATGATGTTGATATCGGCCTCCTCATGACCAAAGACGCAATTGTCTTGTCCAATCATGTGGATTGTGGTTAAAATGTTTGAATCACACAACAGCTTGATTACCTGCTGCTTATTGTGACTGTTTTTCATGATGATGTCTCTTGGCGGCAATTCAGTGTCCAGTGTGAGATTGTGGTTTGGGTACAGTTTATCACCAGCACGTCGGTTTCTCTCATAGTTCTTTATTGATGATTCTTCATACTTGTCAAATAAAACAATGACTTCTTTGGAATCTCGCTGTACGGCTCTGTTGGAGTTAACTGCCAATTGGCTTACTTGTCCAGTCTTTGGCCATGTGATATGGTATAACATTTCGTTCTCATCAACAAAGAAAACATCAGCATCATGCTGATTGTTTGTAACAATCCCAAGTTTCGTCACTAGAACAGCTTTGGTGGACTTGCGCATTATGCCAAAGTCATCGAAAAGAGTTGATGGCACAGGAGCAAGTTCGTACTTAAAAACTTCTCGTAAATTCAACTATCTCTCTTGCGACAAGACTAGAAGTCGTCCAAAAAGTTTTTCCATGTCATAAACGGCAGAATGATCTCCAACACGAACACTTTTCTTCATGCATTCCATTGTGAAAACCTCTTTATGCAAAGGCTTGTGAAACCCCTCAGGGGTTAAACTTTGATACCATTTTCTCCCCAATTTGAACGGTATTGTGGACGTTGACCTTGCTGTCTGCAACACACCCATTGCAAATGTTGACAAATTCAGTTGACTCTGTTTGCAAGGGATTTATATGCAACTGAAGCTCTTTGTATATTTTTTCCTATCCTGTGAGTCCAGTTTCTGTCTGTTACGACCTTCTTCTTTGTGAATGTCGTGTTCGGCATCATATTCCTCATCACCTGCATGAAACATATGGTCCATCAATAAAGAAACGTTGCATTCATTGTTAGAGAGTATCCTTGTAGTGTTCAAATGTCACGGCAGAAAGTGTGCTTCGTTTTAATGTTGAAAGTTCTGTTTTAGATAACCACTTAGGAATCACTTGATGCCATCTTGCCGACTGTCAGTTGTGTCTCGTGGTTGCTACTAATTGTATAGCCATCGCATGTGTTTCACGATTGCCACTTGGAGTTGTTTCATGCAGATCATAATTATCACACCATGATGATATGAATGTCGAACTTTTACAGAGTCCCCTTGCTGTAAGATAACTTTTTTCAACATATTTGCAGCAGATGACCTAAATCTCAGTACTTCATCATAAGTTGCTATGTACCCATATTCATTCAACAAGGATATCAAATCTTTGGAGCCAAATTTATGGTGACGTTTTATTGGGGTTGATGTTTTGGTAATGTGAGATTGGATTGTCTACGAAATGCTATGAGATATCCATGTGACGTTGCCATTGGACACAAGATTACCTATGGTGCTAACAACGTTGGGCTGGTTAATTCTAGAGATTTCGATTGTTCAAACTGTCCTAAATCATAATCACGATGTTGCTGAATTCCTTTGGCTTCTTCTGTAATTTGTTTGACAACTCTTTCAACAGGATCATCGGAGTCATCATCAACTTGAAGTATTTTGCGTGGAATATGCTGCCTGAAGGTAATAAGGCTTGCACAACCTTGGATTTTCATTTCCAATACCTCACTGCCAAGATATTCAATCAATTGGTTGATAAACTGGCTCCTTGACAGAACAGATTCAGCCGGCTTAAGGTTATGGAGTTCAACAGATGTCCACACACGTTTTTTGTCTTTCCTCATGATATTTGCTACAGTGTTGATGCCTTCATGTACATGTATATTTGAAATCATTGAACTTTCTGGACTGGTATGTATATTTTTTCCAGTCATGAATTTTATGTAGCAGACCTGATGATACTGACCATCAACTGCATGAAGGTCTGCTGGAGCACCTACAAGTCTGATCCTAACCTCGTCTGCGAGTCCATCTCCCCTTTCATTGCATTTGTCAAGAAGAGTGTCTTTGAATGATTTTTGTCGAGGGAGATCAGCTGTACTGCATTTAATGACAGTTTTCCACCTCGATGGTTTTTTTTGGATCACGAGGTTTGCAATAGTCAGCACATATGAAAGAGTGCTGCTTAAAATCAAACTCAGAGGATCTGCAGCTCTGTGGTGGCGGGTCACTAACAGACCTGTCTTGTATTCCACATTTTTGTGAAGAACGGGATATATGCGCTTTGGACGTATATGTAGAAACATGTTTTATGACACTGTATAGTCAGTTCTGGGTTATTTTTAGCCTTCATTCTAAGTGTAATTCAAAATAAAGGTTGTCACCAGGCTGTTTACTTAAAGCAATGATGATTTGAATGCATATTGCACCTGAGCAGTGAAAAATACAAGATGACATGATGTTCACTGGATTTATCTTGTACTTCACGAAAGTTTTTGTTTTCTTACAATCTGAAACACATAAGTAAAGTCATATTGAGCATTAACTATTAAATAAAACAGAATCAATTATATTTAATAGAAGTAATAAACAGAATTATTAAATATCTATTATAGTCGGTCATGAGATGAAATAAATCTCCGAACTACTTTTGCCGTGTATATACGAGTGTATATATGTATATATATATATATATATATATATATATATATATATATATATATATATATGTGTGTGTGTGTGTGTGTATGTGTGTGTGTGTGTGTGTGTGTGTGTGTGTAAAAATGAACAATGAATAATCAATATTCATTTTTATATAAGAACCAAAATCGCTTAACGCGAGTTTGGATAAAATTTTTATTTCTTGCTTTCTATTTTTTTTTTCCAGTGTCACAACCATGCGACCTACCATTCCTATGGTTTAAGTCGTATCCATATTTCCATATCTTATCTTGACCATTATCCTATATCAATTTTATTAAATATTCATTTTTACTCGTGTCAGTCTATGCATCCGTACCTGTTCGTTCAAAGTCGTGCAAATACGTTCGCATGTATTATTTTTTTCTTTTTTTAAATGCGTTCATCTCTCGCAAGCTGCTCATTCATGCTGATTCAGGGTGTTCAAATTCCGATGACGTCGCCAAAAGCAAGCATCTGAATTCGAAATCCTCTCTCTTGCTTCTGCTACAAATTTATAACATAAGGTGTTATGTTGTATGTTATGTTATATTATAATATTCTCCTACGTCCGTAGCACAACTTGTCACATCAACCGCCCTCCGGCTTCCCGCCGGAGGAGCTGCCTGCTGTTCCTTCAAAGCTTCCGATTTATCATCAAGTAGGACCTTCCGCCGTCATCCTGCAGAAGCACTTCTTCGAAGCCCAGCGCCGTTTCGACTTCAGCCGGCTTCAGTCCCTCAAGCATCATCTCAACTCTACACGAAGCGAATCAACACTTGAGGCGACCGGCGCCCGTTGAACAAACTTCAATGGGACGGTCAGCATCACCGCGGGCCTACGTTCTACAAGGTCAACCTTCAAGCATCTTCTCCATCTCAAGAGGCCTAATCGACACGACCAGCTCTCGTTCAACAAGCTTCAATAGGACGATCAACGACACCTCGAGCCTACAGTAATAGGTTCACCTTCAACACTTCTTCACCAGAGGTTTTCATCGTCCTGGTAAGCTAAGTGCATCTTTTCTAAGTAACTCTCGTGAAGCCTACATCAGCCTACCGCCGAACGGTAGGCTATACTCCCAAATTGTGCAATTAAGCGTTCTAACTGACTCTCGTTAAAGAACGCAGTAGGCCTATTTCCCAATTGAAGTGTCATTCCAGTACCGTAATTCCGTGTAGCATCCTGCTATTGTGTTCATTCATATCATCCATAAATACTTTACATCCGTTTATTTATGTGATTGATTTAAGTATTCTCTTACTGAAGGCCTAATTCATTTACGGTGTACCAATTTAGTACATCCCTTCTAATTATCATTAGGCCATAGCATCTTGTTTCTATGTTCCATTTATATGTAATCACTTAGCATCATATAACTGCCTTTATATAAATGATACTCGTATAATCATTGTCATATTTCTCCGAACTATCATTAGGCCACAGCATCTTGTTTCTATGTTCCATTTATGCGTAATCACTTAGCATCATATAATTGCCTTTATATAAATGATATTCGAATAATCACGGTGCTCTTCCAATATGTGCTCTACCTTAAAATTTACATTCCAATACGTGATCTACCTTAGATTATTCGGATTAGCAGCAGGTACGTTAGCTAGCCTTATAAGGCTAACTAACGAAAATATCACGACTTAACCTAACCAATCGTCAAGGGCGTATAGTTGACCTAACGATTGGTTAGGTTAAGTCATGATATTTTCGTTAGTTAGCCTTATAAGGCTAGTTTCACGGTAGAGCACGTATTGGAATATGGTAGATCACAGTTTCGCGGTAGAGCACATATTGGAAGAGCACCATAATCACTGTCATAGCATTTCTCCCAGTTGTCATTAGGCTACAGCATCTTGTTTAGTATTCCATTACTGCGTAACTCTGGCCTACATAAGCAGTGTAATACGTGACCTAAAGAGCACCATAAACGCACGTCACTAATTTCCATAATTCTTAGGCTGCACCATTTATTCTGTGTTTATTCATAGTCAGCGTGTTACATAATCTATTTGTTCTATCATAACGTACATGCATAATTTCTGTAATCACTAGTTTTCATATTTCATGCTGTGTCCCATTTTAGCATACCATTAGCCTCTCATAAACGAGCGTACTTCTTAACAATTGATCTGTATAATTTTTGTTCTCATTTACTAATCCTCAGTCAGACTTTTTCATAATATAAATGCCGTTATATAATTGTTAAGCACTATAATTATTGTTTGTCATTGTTATTCACTGTGAACAAATAACCGATTTATTTTCTTAATTAAATACAAAACAGTAAGATGCCTTTCATAACCTTAACTATATTTGCTTGGGTGTAATCCAAGCTGGTGACCTCGAAGCAATTCGTATCACTCGGAAATATTATAGTAGGCCTACTCCATTAGCCACTTTCAACTGGTGATACTGTATGACATCATAAATTGTTAACCCAGCCTGTCAGTATAACAAGCAATTTGCATCAATTAAGCACTAACATTAAATTAATCATTATCACCTCAAACAGCTAAATCTAGGCCCACTATATATATATATATATATGTGTGTTAACAGGTTTGGTAAAAGGCTGTAAAAAGTTTTTCTTGAAGGATGTGAATCAGTTTAAACTAGCAAGCCCTCCACTTTGGTAGAAATATATAAATACGTTTTTGTAAACTTTTTATTACAAGGTTGGCTTTTGAAGTGTCTTGCCAACTGATGTGGTGAACAGTGGAATATTAGTTAATTTAAATAGCTGGTTGTTTCATGGAAGAAAGATGTAGTCCGTTACTTGAAATTATTAATTATGCAGAGGTTGTTGAACTGATGTGTCCATTCACGGAAAGGATGCGGGGAAATTACAACAGCATTGGTTTAACATTTGTTGGTAGGTAAGGTACTAAAAAGAATTATAAAGAATAATATAATCTTTTCTTGTTTCATGAGTATGCTAAGAAACTAAGCTGTGGCGGGGATTATCTAGCTATGTAGCTGAACATAATACTTAAATACCATTTAAAAAATCGGTTGTGCTGTCCCGTAAAATAAGGAAAGCAATAAGAAAGAACTTTATAAATTTTAGACAACGAGGAAACAGGTAAACTGTAGAGAGACTTGCTTGGTAATATATACGATGCAGGCAGGAAGGAGGGGCCAATTGCGAATCTCCGAGGCTGCTGAAAACTATACTTTTTTCGAAAAGCCTATGTAGTGTGTAAGCTGCGTGTATATGTAGTAAGGAATATGGAGGGAGGTGTGTGTTTGAGAGCATGCTGCACTGCTCACAGGGTAGATGAGACACGGAAAACGATCAGCTAAGGAGAAGAGTGATGCGAGAAATAGGGTTTAGACCAGAGCTTTCCAAACTTTTAACGTTGGCGACAAACTATTTAAGCATAACAATTTTCACGACACATTAATTAATTTTTGTTATCAAATATCAAATATCAGATAATTTTTCAGTAGGTGGTTTATCTTGTAGCCGATTTTGTTGATAGAAAAATCAAAATTTTCAAAATACAAAAAACACTAATGTGTCGCGACACACCAGTTTGGAAAGCAGCGGATGTCATTTTTTTCACATCCGCGGATGCGGATGAGGATGTTTGATTTCAACATCCGCGGATGCGGATGCGGATGTCTACATTTTCGTTATTTTTTAGGATATATTCGAGATTTGTTGTGTTTAACGTATATAATAAGTTATTATATAGAGAGAGCTGTAGCTATAATGTAGTATAATTGACTAATTGTACAATAATTGCTGTACTTTTCTCTGAACATATAAAATAATATCAAGCATCTAACTAATATAGAAATCAATTAGTGAATTCGTCTGCAAATAAATTCGTTATATTTTGTTGAGTTTCAGCCACAATTAGAAACCATAATTGTGTTACCAGGATGCGGGACGTGAACCCAACTCAAATGCACCCCACCGACCTCTTTCCCCAACCTCCACCCTTATAGAAAGAGATCTTTAATTAGCTTGATAACTATTTATATTAAGTTTAAAGTTTTATTAGGCATATTTATAAATGAGTAATTAAAATAAAGTAAACTAAGATGTTCATCGTTTAATGTTCAAACTTAATTATAGGAAGGTTATGCTTAAGGAACATTAATTTTTCTGCCTTTTCTGCTGCCAGTCTGTTTCTCTTTTCATCATATTAATCCAGCACTGCTAAATAATCTCTCGCTTGGTACGTTTGTTGGAGGACAGGCTAAATGTTTCCTTGCAAGTTTACTCAAGTATGGATAGATATTCTGCGTATTTTTCCACCAACTAATAGGATTGTCACATGCAGCCAGGCGTTTTTCTTGGTGATAGCTCTCGATCATTTTCACTACATCTTTTGACATCGCGTAGGTCTCGTCATTGCTGCTTGACTCAAGAAACTGAGAGACAGATTCTGTGATAGATTTGCTTGTTGAAGGTGTTGGTTCTGTCACTGAAACTTTTATTCTTTTGGTGGGTGGCGAAGCGACAGATTCAAGAGATTGAAGCTCTTCAACTGCTTTGCCAAGTGATGATTTAACTCGTTCTAATGTACTTGGTGAAAATAACTTAGCTTTATAACGTGGATCTAAGTAGGTTGCAAGAGAGTAACTTCATACAAGAACAGCCTCTCGTCTTGTCGCTTGCATCACTTTTGCGCACAATGAACTAGTTCTATTAATATAGTAGAATTTGATAATTTCCGCTTATTAATGACGTTTTATCTCAACGGTCCACATCCGCAGTCCAAAGTGCGGATGCGGACGCGGATGCGGATGCGAGAAAATGTGCGGATGTTCCGCGGATGCGGATGTGACCTACATCACTAATATATATATATATGGCTCAGTTCTGGGTCCACTGTTATTTTTATTATATATAAATGACCTTCCACGTTCATCTGATATACTGAACTTCATAATGTTTGCAGATGATACAACTCTCTCTTTTTCTTGCAAAGATGTTAATACAGCTAAGAATATATTTCATTCTGAATTCATCAGTGTAATGAAATGGTTGACCACCAATAAACTCTTCCTAAATACCAATAAAACAATTTTCATGATTTTTACTAATAAAAGAAATGTATATCTTGATGAACTTAATATTAATGAAATCGACATAAAGCAGTGTACTGTAACAAAATTTCTTGGTGTAATGCTAGATAAGAATTTGCAATGGAGTGATCATGTAAATTATATCGCGAAAAAGATTTCAAGGAGCGTTGCTATAATGTTTAAACTTAGAAATGTAGTCCCTAAACAAGTTTTATTCACTCTTTATCATACTCTTGTTCTTCTTATATAACATACTGCACCTTGTTTGGGGAAACTCCGCTAACAATGCATTAAATGGTATCTTTGTCATCCAAAAACGAGCAATAAGGTTATTATCTGATGCTGATTTCCTTGATCACTCTAGTGTATTATTTAAAGAGCTAAACCTACTAAAGCTCAACGATATAACCAAACTGGCACATTTTATTTTTATTTACAATTGTAAGAACAAAATCATTAATTTGCAATGGGTAAATAGATATTTTGTAACTCATCAAGAAATCCACTCGTATCAGACCAGAAATAGATCAAAGCTTGTTATACCTCAATTTAGATTGTCTTCATCTCAAAAACTACCCATTTTCATTGGATTGAAACTATGGAATGACTTGCATGCCGATATAAAAAATATTGTGAATGCAAATTTGTTTAAAACCAAGTTGAAATCCCGATTAATAATGGGATACCAACAAAAATCTTGGATTAATGTCCACTAATAATGTTTAATATTGTCCATTAATATTGTTTAATATTGTAATACAGGTTTTAACTATTAATAATACTTATTTACTTATTTATTTATTTATTATTAGTAATTTATAACAACTAGCTGCTTATTTTTAATAAGATCCCAGTAAAGCCTAAAGCTTAAGGGCCAAATTAAATAAAATATATAGTCGAGCTTCACAATTATTCATGTCATTGTAAAAATTGTAAATTATAAAAAGACTACTATATTTATTTTATTATTAATAATGGTTATTCAATTCAATAATATATATATATATATATATATATATATATATATATATATATATATATATATATGCTGCAAACCCACAAGGAAAAAGAAAAACGATTCCAAGGCCTTTCGTGTATTCAGAGCTACACCTCGTCAGACGAGGTGTAGCTCTGAATACACGAAAGGCCTTGGAATCGTTTTCCTTTTTCCTTGTGGGTTTGCAGCATTCATTCATTTCACGTGTTTAATTGTGAAATTCATCCCATATATATATATATATATATATATATATATATATATGTTATACACGAGCCATATAGTTCCCTATGACCCGCCATATTTTCTCTGCAATGTCTAGACAACTTTTTGATATAAACTATATGGGTTCTCGTTGACCCATATAACGCCCTCTCTGCGACGCTTGAACGGTGCACCTAAAGGACACTGGCACCTAATGTTGCAACTCTCCCTCACGACAGTTTCCGGTCACTGGGTTCGTCTTTTTTGATGCGCCTCTGACTCTGACGTAGGATAGCTTGGGCATATAAAAAAACAAAATGCGAAGAACAAAAGCAAAATCTAACTAGCGCTCCGTCAGTAGCGAGACAGGCTAGGTTGCGTTTCAGTAGTTCTCCGAGTGAGGACCTGAGAGCGAATTTGCTCGTTAAAGATAAAGACTAAATTTGAAAGATTCATTGAGTTGAATATTGAGTTTATGAGAAAATTGAGGGCCATTAGTTTACTAACTACAGCGAGAGAAGTAGTGGACTGGGCCAGTCCACTACTTCTCTCGCTGTAGTTAGTAAACTCCGACTGGCAATACTTAATCTCCAGTGATTATAATTTATTTTTAAGTCTAAATTAGCCACAATTGAACTTAATTGCAATATATTTCCCAAATTTGACTGAACTTGTAACTATCAGATTGTGTCTTTAATTCACTGATTAAAAGCTATTCAAACCGACAATTTCATTATCAATTACACACTTAGAGTCAGGGGTTCAGAACGTAAGCGGAAGATAAAGAATCCATGCACAGGGTCACCCAAATTAAGAGAAAGGCTAACTATAATAATAAAGGAAAAACAAACAACCTAGCGTCTAAACTTCACTTTTAATTTACGGGCCTTCGTGGTGACCTTCAAGAAATAAATATTTTGTAATGAGGGTCCCGTCAACGGTGACCTTTATTATATATATATATATATATATATATATAAAATATGCCTTTAGACATGACTTGTGTAAATATGCATGGCTAGTTATTTAGCTTTATGTATTAAATACTGTACATGTGTAAAAAGCGCATGGTTGATTACACTGGGTAACAAAATTTGAAATTTTTTTTGTTTATTGTGATTTTTCTGTCGTTTCTTAATGATTTCGGGGAGCTGATTCCAAAAATGATATTGGTTTTGCTCTATCATCAACCGTTTCAAAAATATAGGTTATCACACTTTTCATATGACAAAGTATATAAAGAAGGCTAACATAAATATTTTCTGAAAATAAAAACACTATTGGAAATTAATGTTTATTGAGCCAAAATTGCTTGACAAACCAAAAATGGTGCAAAGGATATAATATATATCATGAGGAGAACCGATAAGAGAATAACAAGCCTCGTTATGCAGTGTGCGTTCCTTAAAAATGCACTGAAGAACGCGACTTCGGCGTATGAACATTCTTATCTTTTCTGATCAGCGGCCATACGTAGTCTCCCATCATGGAAGCATCCCAATGGCCCTGGTACCTTTTTTCCATTGTTTGAATATCTTGATGGAATCCTTCGCCATGTTCTTCACTCACATCGCCCAGGTTATCACGAAAAAAGTCTAGATGTGAATGCAGATAGTGTAATTTTAAAGACATACGGCACCTCATTTTGCCATAGCACTTAATCAAGTTTGACACTAACTCCTTATAGTTTGGTGCTTTATGGTTGCTTAAAAACCCACGAACCACATCACGGAAAGCACTCCAAGCCTCTTTTTCGATCGGAGTCATCTTGGCCTCAAGGTTCTTTGAATTCAACAGCGCCTTGACTTGTGGTCCTACAAAGATGCCAGCCTTGACTTTGGCCTCAGAGAGTTTAGGGAACATGACCCGAATCTGTTGGAAAACTTCCCCTCCAACATCTAACGCAGTTACAAACTGCTTAATTAGACCCAACTTAATATGGAGAGGTGGTAGCAGAACTATGTCAGGCTTCACAAGAGGTTCCTTGAGTACATTGTACTTTCCTGGTTGCAGCCCTTCACGTGGAGGCCACTGAACTGTTTTATAGTGCTCAGTTAAAGCCCTGCTATCCCACAGCCAAAGAAAACATGAATATTTAGTAAACCCCTCTTGTAAACCTAACAGGAAACCAATCATTTTGAAATCACCACACACGTCTCAGTTATATTGTTCATACCTGATTTGAGTGAGCAGTTGCTTGACATTTTCATAGTCCTCTTTCATTTGAACAGAATGTGCAACTGGTATAGATGGATATTTGTTCCCATTGTGGAGTAGAACAGCTTTTAAACTCCGAGTTGAACTGTCAATAAACAGGCGCCACTCTGAGGGTATATGTGTTAACCCAATAGCTGTGAATAGACCATTAACCTCGCTGCAATAACAGAGAGAGCCATTGACATCGTAGAACCTTGCAAACTCTTCATGCCGCTTTCGGTATACAGTGCTCTTGCAGTCTTCTCCAAGCTAATTCCACTCTTTGAGTCTGGAGGTCAGAAGCTCAGACCCTGATTTCGTCAGACCCAAATCTCTAATTAAATCGTCCAATTCCCTCTGATTTGGAAAGTGAGGGTTTGTACTGAAAGTTACTATATATTCTTCATCATGACTGTCCTCACCAGCCGACATCTCAGATGAGCTAGCTGCATCCTCATTTTCAACCTGCAAAGCAAAGAAACAAAATATAGGCATAGCTATATATGTAGAAGAGCATCAGCACTAAGAAAACTCGACACATAATGACCCACAGTCTGTAAATACAGAAGGTAAAATAATGGATAGATACCTGTTCTGGTGGACGTGGTATTGGAAGGCCGCCATGTGGTACAGGAGCTATGGACGACGCTATGCTTGGATACTGAAGAGTCTGCCTTCCTTTAACTTTCCTGTACTTAGAAACATCTACCATGCAGTAGTAGCAATCGTCGTGGTGGCTCTTTGGTTCTCTCCATATTCTGGGTACCGCAAAGGGCATTGCCTTGCGTACTCCCCGCAGCCACACTTCAAGTGTGGAGCGGCAGCTTCCACAGATCACATGGGGTGCCCAGGGCTTATCTTGGTCACCTATAGGCATACCAAAATAGAGCCGATACGCGATCCAGAACTTGCTGCCTTTCACAATCTTGTGCGATACTTGCTTGGGGTCTATGTAATACCCACAAACGTAGCAGAATATATCCGGCGAGTGTTTACAAGCTCTAGTTGCCATTCTCTTTATCAAACTGTACTACATTAATCATAACCTGCAGATATAGAGAGAAGAGTTATTAAATCTGCAACAGATTACAGATTCCAGAAAAAAGATGTATTCACAACACTGAAATAATGTTCGCAATAAAAAAGGATCGATAACACTTAAATCGTCAGCACAGAGAAACAGAAACACAGTACCTCAGTGCTGGTAACCATCAGACAAACAACCTGCTTTCTTTGTGTGCTCACACTTACTGACTTCTCAGACTCTGCGCTCTTCTTTATATAGCACAGTGGAAGTTTCGGGCAATTTCTAGAACAAGAAACTGTCAACGAACATCCGGATTGTTCTCAACAATTCCTGATTATTCTGATATTGCTGCGCCCATAATAACATTATACTGGTAAAGCATGAAAAATGGATTATCTCTGAAACCATTGATGATACACACAAACCAAGGCCAGATTTGGACTCAGCGCCCACAAATGCATATAAAAACATAAAAAATTCTATATAAACAGAATCAGTGTTACACAGCGTTATGTACTTATATTGTGTTTGTAAAAAATCTCCTTATTGCCGTTTGTACAGAAACTGACAACAGAAATAGTCACAATGGTCGATTGGAAAGATAACTTGTACGTTTCTTTGTTCTCCCCTCTGTTGTTTAATGTGTATATTATTGGAATAACTGTTTCGATACAAGAGTTGATTATTGTATAGTATAATATAGAATAGTATTGTACAGTGTGGTATTATTGTATAGTATTGTATAGTGTGAATAAACCCTCTGTTGCTTATATTAATATTTTTCGTATGCTATGTAGGGAACCAAAATGGTGCAGTGCCAGTTTTATGTTTTCTACGTGTAACCTACCTACCAGCCAAATGTTAATCCGGAAGAATATATCATATATAATTTCATTACTAGAGTCCGAAACAGCTCTAATGTGTTATTGTGCAATGTCCTGTCTTCAGATACTGTGTACCTCTCACCTATATGGCAGTCTTGGTTCAGACAACTGCTGGTTTCCAATACCTTATTTCTGTAATATAGCAAAGATTATATATAAAATTGTATTTATATTTATATATATATATATATATATATATATATATATATATATATATATATATAATGTGTTTTATATATATATAGGTAGGTTGACCTAAACATTGTGTATTTACCAGTTGAGGTAATTTTAATTTAATTTTAATGATTTTAATTTTTTGTAGTGATGTAATTTTAATGATTTTAATTTTGCATTGATGTAATTTTCATTATTCTCATTTTTGTTTTAAGGTTTTATGACTTATAATTCACTGATGATGACAAAAGATTTGTCGAAACGTCTGAAGTATAAAAAATAAATGAAAATGTTTGCTGTTGTGTTGGTCCTTCTTTTCATATATATATATATATATATATATATATATATATATATATATATATATGCAAAGATTATATATATATATATATATATTTATGCATATTGTGTTATAATAAGATTGTATTTGCAGGTTGGGGTAAATGCCTATGCTGGCTTTATTTTTGTACTTGTATATTAGGTTAAGTCGCTATGTTGGCCATATTTTTGTATTGCGTTCAGTGTATATTAGGTTAAGTGGCTATGGATTGTGAATGATCCGTAACAAAGATGTTTTGTTTGTTCTATAATTAATAATTTAAAATATAGTTTCCACAAAATCATATCCGAACTCAGCTTCCCATAATTCATCAGCATTTTTATTAAACTCTTTTATTTTCATAATTTCTCCGATTTTTTCATTAGCCTACAATTATTTTCTCCTACATATACAAATAATCTTTTTCAGTTAATGCTGTTTCGTGTAATAAAAATATACATAAAATTGCCAGATAATTAATCAAACAGTATGCCTGTATGCTAGGTAAGTTGCTATGTTGGCCTTATTTTTGTATTAAGTTCAGTGTATAATACGTAAGATTGTACTTGTATGGGTACTTTTGCATTATCCTCCCAACACTAATTTTTTTTTATAATGGAAGGAAAATAAAGTACGTTAGCAAAACACTTTTAATTTTTAATCGTGAAAGGGCATGAAAGCAGTAATATCTCGCAACATCGCAAGAAAGGTATTTTCATGCTCAACACTTAACCTAACCTAACCTAACCTAACTTGAAGCCGGCTAACTACGGCTAACGCCTGCGGCGGGCTGTTTTTAACCTAACCTAACCTAACCAAACCTAACCTAACCTAATCTCAACACTAATTTTTTTGGTACTTGTGGGTTATCTGTCGCCACTTTTTAATATTTTTTTTATTTATTTATTTTTATATATTAAGAGAAGAGGATTCTTTATACTGTACGGCATTGACGATTGGTTAGGTTAAGTCGTGCTAGTTTGGTTAAATACCGTTTTATTTAACCAAACTAGCACGACTTAACCTAACCAATCGTCAATGCCGTACAGTATAAAGAATCCTCTTCTCTTAATATATAAAAATAAATAAATAAAAAAAATATTAAAAAGTTTTTATTTAACCAAACTAGCACGACTTAACCTAACCAATCGTCAATGCCGTACAGTATAAAGAATCCTCTTCTCTTAATAATAAAAATAAATAAATAAAAAAATATTAAAAAGTGGCGACAGATAACCCACAAGTACCATTTTTTTTATAATGCAAAGAAAATAAAGTACCATAACCAAAACAAAACCAACATTATATAAAAAAATTAGTGTTGGGAGGATAATGCAAAAGAACCCTTGTAGGTTAGGTTAAGTGGCTATGGATTGTGAATGATCCGCAATAAAGATGTTTTGTTTTGTTTGTTGTTTTTGTATAGCTAATACGAGGTTAAATAAATTAATCTTTGCCGGCGATGCAAAATGTAGTTTTGTTAAAGTTGTAGCTTTTGGCCAAGTATCTTACAGTTGGTTGTTGATAAATCAAAGATAATCATGAGTATGAGCTGGGGAGAGAGGCTCTGGTTAGAACGCATATCATAGAAATATGTATCCGAGTATCCCTCGTAAAACTCGCTAGCCATTTTCTTTTAATTGCATATATTAAGAAAAATTTTTTTTTGGCACAAACCTACTTATTTGGTTATTGTTTTTTAAAATGAGGTGTGTGTGTGTGTGTGTGTGTGTGTGTGTGTGTGTGTGTATTATATATTGTTAACGGTATGTTGTTGTTGATAAGCCTAATACGACCGTAGGATTTGAAATATAAACATAAAGCAGCATAATGTTCGCATGATCGCTATTTTCCTTATGATGGAGTTTATAGCTCTAGCTGTCTGACTGAGTAAAAAGAATTATGATCGAAATAAAATAAAAAAACATGTAACAATAACAAAAACTAGTCATCGAAAACAGTAAATTAGACACAACAGAATTATGCCTTCGTTAAAAGATTGAGTTGCCAACTGTTTTGAAGGAAATCAAATGTTCAATTTAAATAATCTTGTACATATATAATAATAATAATAATAATAATAATAATAATGTTTAAGTGGATGTTTAGAGACGGAAAACAAATTTGATGATTCACTATTTGATCATGAATCTATCGAATATGCATGACTAGACCGAGTTACCGCAAATGTATTTTCATGGTTTTAAAGTTACATTACACAACTTGGCGTAACTAGTGATATAAATGGATGAAATAATGTTGGCATTTCTTTAAATTTATCTTACAGATACACAGCTTAGAACAACAGTTACAGGTTAACTGGATGAACTATATGACAATGAAGGAAGACATCGATATTTGAATTTATGAATTATAAATTGCATGTATTCGCGTGTTCATCCTGGTCTTTTTTAAAATTGTATATTATTGTATAGTATGAATAAACTCTCTGTTGCTTTTACTACGAGTTTTGTTTACTACGCTTAACCTACCTTCCAGCCAAATGTTAATACGGAAGAATATATATATATATATAATATATATATATATATATATATATACATACACACAGTGCGTTCGAAAAGTCTCTCCGCAGTGCTATGTTAAACGCATAGGAAATTGAAAAACTACAATGTTTTCATTCAACCATGATTTAGTGATTTTATTACATAACCTTTTGATTTTACAGCATGTGTTGAAAGTGTTTTCCATTGTAGGCACAGAGCAACTCGTCTGCACTTGTTGTCAAACACTTTTTTTAAGTGTTGGTTGATATTGAAGCAATGTAAGTGGATATTGCGGTTTTTAAGTTCTGAATTGTTTTCGGCCGGTCTTTATAAACAACACCTTTTGCTGCTCCCCACAAGAAATAGTCGGGCAGTGTAAGGTCTGGGGATCGTGGAGGCCAAAGCTCCCTTGAAATTAGGCGATCCCCAAACACATCATGCAGTAGCTCCATCGAAAGGTGAGCAGTGTGTGCCGTGGCACCATCTTGCTGGAAGTATGCATTCAGTATTTCCATTTAGTTTAGCTGTCCAATAAATGGATACAGAGTTTCTGAACAGTATCGTTCAGCATTTATCGTGTTCTCAAAGAAAATGGGACCGACAATTCACTTTCTTGATATTGCAACCCAAACGCCGATTTTCTGGTCGTGCAATGGTGTTTCATGAATAGCGTGAGGATTTTCTGAATTCCACAAGCGACTGTTTTGTGAGTTTATGTAGACTGACAGATGAAACCACGCCTCGTCTGTGTAAAAGGTTTCATCCAGCACATCGATTCCTTTATCTCTGATGAAATTTTGAAACTACTCGCAATAATACACTCTCTTCCCGTGATCAGTCGCTTTTAACTCTTGCACTGCCGACATTTTGTATATAAATAATTTCAGTTCTTGTCTTACAGCTTTGTGCGCAGTATCTACAGCGACGTTAGTCTCCTGAGCCAATTTTCTTATTGATTTAGAGGGCTTTTCAACATCTTATCAGAAATGTCCAAAAGTTTGAACTCCGATAAAACAGTAGGTCTACCACTTCTAACTGCATCTGCCACCGAACCGGTTATCCGAAATTTACGGATTAAATCGCGTACAGTGTCACGATGTGGAACAACGGAATCCGGAAACTTCTCACGAAATTTTTGTTTCACAGCATCTGTGTACTTATCGGCTGCTCGAAACACATACTCAGCTAAAAATATTCGTTCCTCGGTTGTTAACATATTCACCGACAAGTATGCACACACATTTTTACCAAGCTATCGACACACACTATTGCCACGATCCCAACTGTGTCACAGTACTGACACGATCGAGTTTAAACCGGCTGCAACCGGCTTAGCGCGCATATACTGGCTGTAGCACGTTGACTGCGGAGAGACTTTTCGAATGCACTGTATATATATATATATATATATATATTATATATATATATATATAAAATTAGCTATGATAATAATATTTGCTGTTCATGATGATTGTTACTATGTTACTATACGATTGGATTGAAATATATTAGCTTCCCCTTAGATTAAATAAATGAAATTTAAATTAATTTAGTTAATAGTTTCTGGATATTAGAACAAAATTTGTTTATGAGTTAACTGTATTTATTCTAATTTTATTTTGTGTGGTATCGGTATTAATATATTAAACCGAAACGATGAGTCTACACACAGTTGACCAAAAATTAATTTTAAGGCTTTCTGCTGTACCTTTTTGAGCTCGTACACGTCTTCGAATAGATCAATTAGATAGGTTGTCTATTATGGAATTTTATTTTATGGTTTTCCTATTTAAAGTAAAATAATGTTTCAGATTGCAAGGCTTGTTTGTTAAGATCATGTGGTCATAAAGCCCACTTACTAGTGCGTGTATATATATAATATATATATATATATATATATATATATATATATATATCAGCAGAAACCTGATCTTCCAAGAAATGCATCTTCTGCACGAACGATTTCAGAAAACTAAAACTAACGGGGAACGCGAAACCGAACGCGCCGGAACGCTGCGTAAAATGAGCCATGATTTTTCTTCCTAATCAACATCTCGTCAGAGAATGTTTGTTTGTTTAAATTTCTCTCATGAAAGACCATGAAGCCAGGAATCCCAGTAGGAAATTCTCAAATTGATCCTTTTTTTGGTCTGTTTTGTTTTGTTTTTTCTGTTTCTGCTTGTTCTTGTTTGTTTTTATCTCATGAAAGACCATGAAGGAAGGCGAGGATGAATCCTTTTTTTTTTTTAATATCTCATGAAACACCATGAAAGAAACCTCATAAAGGACCCTTCAGTATGGTAAAGGAGGCATACCGTGGCATGGATACAACATGTAGACACATGTTCTCGGAAATGTTTGTGCTGCTGAAACTCTTCCTTTTCTGCCCTGTATCTAGCTGCGAGTGTGAGCGGAGCTTTTCTGCTTTACGTCGACTGAAAACATGGCTGAGGTCTACTGTACACTAACACAGAGGCGTCTGAATCACATTGCCGTATGTCATGTTCACAAGCAGGAACTGGACAGTGTGGATGTGCAGAAGCTGGCCACAGAATTTGCAGGCAGATCACAGCAAAGGAGATCTGGGTTTGGTATTATGTGAATTATTTGTAACGGAGAATTTCTTTACGATAATTTTGTAATAAACCTGCAAAGTTGCAGAAAAAATACGGATGCCTTCTTACGTTTGTACAGTACCTTTTATAACCTATTTTTAATAGCATAATTAATATACTTTAAGAAATCTAGATTTATAGTTACAGCAATATACTTTTATACTTATAGAATTTTTTCTATTAGAAAATATACTTTATTTACAAGTCACGGAAGTCATCTCTCCCCCCCCAAACCAATCACAACAAATCTACGCCAATGCTTACATGCCAATCTCAAACTAAATGCATCTGCGCTGTCTACTTTTCTCTTAACTCTACTGACTATCCAAAATTCTTTGACTACCTAACTTCCAAAGTGGAATACATTCTATCCCACACTCTTTTCGCTGAAATCTCCATTTCAGGGGATTTCAATGTTCACTACCACCTTTGGCTTTCCTCCCCTTTCATTAACATTCCTGGTGAACTTGCTTACAACTTTTCTATCCTGAATGACCTAGAGCAAATTGTACAGTACCCTACTCGTTTTTCCGATCGCCTTGGAGATAGGTCCAACATTTTGGATTTATTTTTCATCTCTCATCCTTCTTCTTACTGTACGAACCTTTCTTCGCTGTTAAGCTCCTCCGACCACAATCTTATATCTGTTTCCTTTCCAATCGTTCCAATTCGGGCTTTGAATTCTACCACGAGAAGACGCCTTTGGCACTTTGGCCGCACTGATTGGGAAGCCCTTAGGCAGTAATTCTGTGATTTCCCATGGAATGATTACTACTTCCGTGACAGGACTCTTCCGAGTATGCTGAGCTCATCACGGAGGTGATTCTCTCGGGTATGGAGCCGTACATTCAATATTCTATTCTTACTGCTAATGCAAAAAAAACCTTGGTTTAACTTTATTTGTTTTAATGCTTTCCGCAACACAGATGAGGCTTTCAGAACGTACCACTACCATTCAACTTCTGACAAAGCTGAACTCTTCGCTAAAATTTTCGCCTTCAATTCAACCAGGGACGATTCCGGTAATGTTCCTCCATCCCTTCCTCCCTCTGACTTAATTATGTCTGAAATTAGAATCGCTTCCAAAGATGTCCTTTCTGACTTATCTAAGTTCAACTTCATTAATGACTACTGATGGTGTTC
>JAJOZX010000265.1:1477500-1587500 GCA_023014485.1 Bathynomus jamesi
TAAGGTGGAGGCGGGCTCGAGACGCGGCACGTCCTTCCACGGCTGCTAGCCAGGGTTCCCTAATGATCTGTGTTAAACCGTAGGTCTAAGGTGGAGTGTAAACATCCTTCCACGGTTCGTAGGGGCAGGGGCCCGTTATTGCAACACTCGATCATGTTGTTTATCTGTTTGTTTCTCTCTCTCTCATATATATATATATATATATATATATATATATACACACTTCGCCGTTTAAAAGTAGGTCTAAGGTGAAGTGTAAACTTCACCAGAATGAACAATTCGGACGGAAAGCAAATTACATGAAGCATGGGACTCTGAAATGTAGTTAATTGCTTCTGAATTAAGCAATGAGTGAAATTATTAATAAAGTGTTTTAATTCTTTTGGCAGTGAAATTATTAAATGAAATTCCTTGGAATGTGAAATTCTTTTTGTTTTATTAACCAAATTTTTTAAATTAAACGAGTTGATTTTCAGTCGTGGTGTATGATTCTTCAGGAGCAAGATGCACCGCAAGTTTGTGTTTCCTCCCCAAGATAGCACAACTTTACCTGTATCAATTGTAATGACAGTCCTACGTTCTCGCCTTTCTTTACACAAACTGGAGCTAATTTAGTTCTACCCTTACTGGATCATTGAGTTTTATCACCATTATTATTATTATTATTATTATTATTATTATTATTATTATTATTTATTACATTTAAAAGTATGTATTTTCATACCATATAATTTTATTTTTATTTATATCCCTTATATGATTCCCCTTTTTCATTTTACATATATATATATATATATATATACCGTATATATATATACAGGGTGGGGCACGGGAACCAAGTGTTTTTGGAATAATCAGGAAAATGATATTTATTTTTGTAAAGAAAATATATTGGTAGAACAACATTCGTAAGAACATAGCATTTCATGTCATAATAATCATGTACCGAAAATTATATCTGGCATATGATGTCCTTGGCCGTCGACGCATTGTTGAAGGCGTTTACGAAAATTGGCCTCCACTCTTCCCAGCAGGTCTCTGTTGATTTGGATGATTTGTTGACGGATCGCTTCCTTCAATGCATCTAATGTACGGGGCTTGTCCTCGTAGACACGTGACTTGAGGTACCCCCATAGAAAGAAGTCACATGTGGACAAGTCAGGGGACGAGGGGGCCATGCAATGTCACCAAATCTCGAAATGAGATGGTTGGGAAACAGGGGGCGAAGAACAGCCATTGACGCTCTGGCGGTGTGTGGCGTGGCCCCATCTTGCTGAAACCACAAATGTCGACGAGCAATACGCCTTCTTCGTAACTCAGGGATGAAAAAGGTGTTCACCATCTCAATGTAACGCCCAGATGTTATGGTAACGGTAACCCCATTTTGTTCGAAGAAATAGGGACCGATGACGCCAAACTTTCCCACCGCGCACCAAACTGTAACCTTAGGGCTATGCAGCGGTTTTTCATGGAGTTGTCGCGGATTTTCAGCAGCCCAATACCGACAGTTTTGATTGTTGACGGCCCCATTAAGGTGGAAATGGGCTTCATCACTCATTACCACCATCATGTTTTCATTCTGCTCATAAAGTGCAAGCATTTCCTGTGCAAAATTCAGTCGTTGGGGGCAATCGTTTACATTCAATTCCTGCACCATCGCTAACTTGTATGGGTGAAAATGTAATTCTTCATGCAAAATCCGTCTAACAGTACGATTGCTGATTCCGAGTGCAGCTGAATGTCTCCGAGCAGAGCGGCCTGGGCTTTGCAACATCGCTTGTCTGACCCTTTCAACGTTCTCTGGAGTACGCACAGTGCGTTGCGGCCCCTTCGGTTTTGTTTTCATTATTGAGCCTCCTGTTCGAAGATTGTTAACCCAACGTAAGATTGTGTCACGAGCGGGAACAGAGTCATTTCGATGAATGTTGAATCTGCGGCGAAACGCACGCTGAACTGCTGTCACTGACTCGCCACTCCTAACAAAATGATCATATGCGAACATGCGGTGTTCTAACGTCCACTGCTCCATGATGGCACCTGAAAGATAAAGGTGAGTGTTAGTTAAAGTTAAATGCTATGAACCCAGGAATGGAATGCTACCTACCGCACGCCCCTCCTATTCCTAATGGCCGATTACTAGCTATTCAAAAAACACTTGATTCCCGTGCCCCACCCTGTATATATTAGGGTAGGTTGATTTTGGAACTGTGATCTTGGACTAGTCTAGATAGAAAGGTATTAATGTATAAAAAACGTTGCACCAACTCATATTTGTGAAAATGATTGTATTTTTTGAGGATTGTTAATTATTTTTAAGTTGTAAAATTGCCGAATTTTACGCGTAAAATCGCGCGCGCGGCATTCGCGCAATGTAAAGAAACAAAATATCGGACCTTATTTCATCCAAATAATCAATTAAAATTCGGCTTTTTTAACAAAACGATGCTTGAAACTTATTGTAAATGCATTATAGATGTTTATTAGTGTATTATTTTGTATTTTTTAATGATATTTACCTATAAAATGTGTATTAAATTAAGTTATTGTATGATGCGTTCATTTAATTGTGTTTATTTTCAGATATTTCATAAAAATGGGTAAAAAACGGGTCTGCAGTGTTAACTCAAAGTGATAGTGCCAAAAAATTCAGTGGCCAGCCTTCCGCTTTGGATAAAACAGAGCCTCCTACCCTCCGCCAAGTTATTCAGTACAGTTATTTCCTCCAAAGCAGCCACCCGGACTTGAAAGACTATGATATTGCTAAAATGATAGCAAAGGATATGATTGAGATCTGGCAGGCAGTGAACCCGCGGCTGCCCCTGTATGAGGAATATTATGTAGTGAAATTGGTGGATAAAGTGTGCTTCAAGAAAGCAAAAGAGATAAACAGGAAATCTCTTTCTACAGTCCAGGAGCAGAATCTGGAGGAAAAGATGGATAAACTTTTTGACATTTCTGCTCGCACCTGTAAGCTACCTGTTCGTCCCTCTGATGACAATGCTGTGAAGTGCAAGAAAGAAAATTGTCAAACACCACATAATCTGCACTTGTCCTCCCAGTAAGAAGGTAATGCTATTATTTTTTTAACTTTTAACTGGCCTAACTTAGTGCGATTACGTGCCTTTTAAATGGAAGGAAATTCAATGCTTGTAATTGAAAAATATCCACATTTTCCTCCTGTAACCTTCCTTCCCCCCCCCCCTTGGTAATAGAAATTAATAATAAATTTTTTTTCAGGATTTTATCATATTTTAGATCCGCTATTTAATATACTTTAATATTTCAGGTTCCAGTAGAGGAGAGGGAATACTTGAGAGATCAGAGGGTCAAAATAGGACCCAAGGGCTCTTTCCAGCTGGGATCTGTGGATAAAGCTGCTGTGAAGAGAGACCAGAGCAGCAGGAAGTGGATTTGGCCACTTTTGCCTCCACACCTTCACAAGATATTTCTTTGGAATCCAGCTCAGGAGAATCAGGAGAGGTAATATATTTTTTTCTTATATCTTATCCCATTTTTACCCAAATTTATCCCTACTTTTTGTCCCTATTTCCCCCCTTTTTTCCCCCATTTTCGCTTTAGTAATTTATTCTTTTTTTCGCCCATTTTCGCCGACTTTTTACCTGAATTTTTACCCATTTTTCCCCCTATTTTCCCACTTTTTTCCCCCATTTTCGTTTAAGTAATTTATTCTTATTTCCGCCCATTTTCGTCGATTTTTACCCATATTTTTCCCTACTTTTTCCCTATTTTCCCCCATTTTCGCTTTAGTAATTTATTTTTTATTTTCATTTCAGCCATCTGGTGGTGAAGCTGAAGAGTTCAAGCCAAGGAGGCACCCAAGTGGAGGTTACAGTTTTTGAAAACCCCAGATATGCCATGGAACTGATCAGGGGTGATGTTTCTTCCAATCTTGGGGCAAGTCTTGCTAATGCCTTCCTCCTGGACTTACAAGCTATGGACCTGCTTAAGCCTGGCCTTGATGTGAAACAGATAATAGTTGATAAATCGAAAATGGACAGGGAAAAAGCTAGAATGAAAGTGAAAAGTGATGAAAAGCACAATGAGGGTCTGGAAAAGTTAGTCTGTATTGGGTTGATGGGAAAGTTGACAAGGACACTTTGCTGTACAGAGAAGTTAAGGATGAAAATGGGGAGACTAAGCTGAAGAAAGGAAAGGGAGAAGAGCACCATTTGACTTTCACAAAGGAGCCGGGAACTGAAAGTGGAACATATCTTACTCACAGAGTCATCCCAATTAAAGGTGCGACTGGAGTTCTTTTTGGTGAAGAAGTTGCTAGTGTCTTGGAGGAGTTTAACAGTGTTCATACCCTGAAAGCTGTCCTCCTTGACAACACAAATACAAACACTGGCTGGGAGGGAGGCCTTGTAACAGCTCTGGAAAATAAAATTGAGCGGAAATTGCACACCATTGGCTGTTCACTCTATCAGAATGAGCTTCCTTTCAGAGCTGTTTTCAAGCATCTTGATGGCAGTACCAAAAGTCCCACTGCTTTCACTGGTCCGCTGGGAAAACTCTGTGAAAATGACTACCAAGATCTGCCACAAGTGGAATTCACCAAACTCAGTGGCCCCCTGGATGACATGGAATTTGCTGAGGAGACACTGAATGATCTCAGTAGCGACCAGAGGCTTCTTTTGGAGTATGTGCTTGGAATTTCCAGGGGTAAAGTCAACCCAAGATTTGCTGCCTGGAAAATTGGACCATTAAACCATGCAAGATGGTTGACTTTGGCAATTAGATTGATGTGTCTGTGGACCAGAGGTGCTTACCCTCCAGAACTACAGGATAAGCTTTACCAGGCCATCAAGTTCATTGTGGAAGTGTATGCAGTCAGTTGGTTTGAGATCAAAAGGGACAGCAAGTTCCACAATCAGCAGCTGTACATCTTCAACATGATCCAGAGGATCAAGCAGCAGTCTGAAGAAATCCAGGGTGTTGCTTTCAAGCCCGAGAATGTGCTGTACACCATAATGAAGTCTGATGACTTGGAAGTGAGAGAAGCTGCTTTCAAGAAAATTCTGTCCATCAGGTAAGCATTTATTAATTTTAAAAAATGTGAAAGAAAATTTGATTATGGGGATTTATTTAATAAAAAAAAGGGCCGAGTTCTATAAATCCCCATAATCGAATTTTTTTTCACATTTTATCCCAATTCCCCCCCTCCCGCCTGATAATGGAAATAATCCTACCTTCTTTCTGAAAAAAATTCGATTATGGGGATTTATAGATCTCGTTTTTTTTTTTTTTAATTTAAGTTTAATTTAAATCAGCAATTCTGAGACTAATAGGGATTAAATCTTAAACTGGAATTAAAAATAAATTAATTATTATTCTTTCAGAAGTAGGAAGCCAGCCAAGAAGAGGCTGAAGAAGATCACAGCCATCAACATTGAAGCTACCCACTGGTCAGAACTAATCAACCTTTCTCAAAGTGGCATCTGTGAACCTGCTCTCACAGAAGACTTTTCTGACCAGGAGCTTCAAGAAACATTGCTGAATGGCACCAAGCTGGAGCTGCCTGATCTGCCTTCACATTCTCAGAGTGTTGAAAGGGCCATGAAGCTGACATCTGAAGCTTCCCATACTGTTTATGGACTCGAATCAAGGCACAAACACATTCTGGCCAAAGCCCTAAGCCGCCAGATGAGGCCTTCCTTTGCTTCTAAGGGCTCTTACAGTGAAAATTATGATGATCTTGGGATCTAAATGTGTCTATTTGACTCTGTACATGTTTTTTTTACTTTTTTTCAATAAAATTGTAACTTTTTTCAGGATTTTTTTATGAAAATAGCATGATTTTTTCGGCACGATTTTTTACGATTTTTGAAACGGTTTCCTCAAAAAACGGTTAAAGCTAGGGATCTGAAATATTTTGTCAGTTATTATCATATTAAGCCCTGACTATCTCGACTAGTCCAAAGTCGATATCTCAAAAAATGCGGAAAATCAACCTACCTTAATATATATATATATATATATATATATATATATATATATATATATATATATCTTTTATATATTTTCTCGGTTAGGCTTGGTGTTATGGCTTGGTGTAGATAGGTTAGGTTAGGTTAGGCTTAGTGTTATGGCTTGGTGTAAGAGCGAGTTGTTCTCTTGATAGATAGATGGACCCTTCTTAAACTCTTTGGTGCTCGGGGAAAGGTGGCACCCGACGTAGTGCAGGTTTTTTGTATGTTGTACTAACACTTCGAATTATATTTTAGTCTATTTCATTCATGCGGTTAATATTTTCCCGTTATGGCTTGGTGTAGGAGCGAGTTGTTCTCTTGATAGATAGGTAGATGGACAGGTTATAACCCTAGGTTAGTTTAGGCTAGGTTAGGCTTGGTGTTATGCTGGTATCGCTACGCTGAGTTAGGTTTTATTATACCCGGTTAGGCTGCGTTAGGTTATATTATGTCCCGGTTAGGCTACTCATAGGTTAGGTTAGGTTAGGCTCGGTTATGTGACCCCGTCTCTAGGCCTGGCTTCGTGGAGGAGTGAGCTGCTCACTTACACTCTTCGCCTGGCTTGTTGGAGGCGCGAGCTGCAGTCTTACACGTTTTTTTCAATACCTCCAGCATCTGTAATTTATATAACTCTTATGTTAGGCCTTGTTTAGAATACTATCGCATTTATTTCCACGGGTAAATAGATATTTTGTAACTCATCAAGAAATCCCTGCTGGTGTTTGATTCAGGTTTCTATGAGCTTATATGTGTAAACGATGGAGGAGTAGAGAGGTTCTCTCACAGACAAACAAAAAAACTGAATTTTGAAAAGTTAAAAACCAAACAAATTGCAACTCAACAGCGAGATACAGTGGAATTTACAGAAGGAAACGTCAAGTTGTGCGTCCCTGTATTGTAACACCCGGCTATATCACTTCGTTTGATCAGCCGCACGTGACTTACTTATTTTTTCTTTATTTTCTCCCAACATCATATTATGATTAAGAATTTTATGAAGCTTTTGATAAATGGACTTTATTTACTTTAAACAAAACCTGGCATAATTTCATTCAGTAGGTCAAATATTAACCATGAGTATTTAAATCTGACATTTCTCACGTCAGATGATGTACTGACGCGCAGCAAGGATTAACAATTAAATTTCGATTTCGGTGCTGGTAAAATATAAACATAGAATATATATATATAAATATAATATATATATATATATATATATATATATATATATATATATATATACGGCTATACATTGCATCTCAGCGGTATAGTGGTTGGTGGAGGAGCGAGAAACATCTGTTTTATTTTTAACAAGAGCCCAGTAAAGCCTAAAGCTTGAGGGCCAAATTGAATAAAATAAATAGTCAAGCTTCACAATTATTTGTCATTATGAATTGTAAAACCAATGTATTTATTTTTACTATAAATAAACATAAATAATTTTTAGACGGGGAGGTTATAATAGCAGCGTTTGACATTCAATTTGAATCTTAAAAAACAAGTTAGGCTAGGTTAGGCAACGCTAGGTTAGGTTATATTATGTCCCGGGAGAGAGAGAGAGAGAGAGAGAGAGAGAGAGAGAGAGAGAGAGAGAGAGAGAGAAGTTCTGTTTCGAAAATAATCAATATTGTTTCATCAATATTTATAGAACTCTTTGCGCATATGCTTAATACATCGCAGGATGATTAAATTAGAACTAACTGAAGCTTGAAAATGTTGCAAATTAACGTACTTAAAATTCTCGTCCGAGACGAAGCACTGAAACATTTTTGTTCATTCTGACGGGCAATTCCTGTGATATTCAGAGCATGATAGGACTCTTAGTTGCACGCAAAACCCGCACGCAATTACGAACATGATCTTTTGAAACACTGGAGGCATCTGTGTTGATGAATTTGATCTCATTTTTATGAGGGATTTAGTGACATTGGGGATTAAAACTGGAAATCTGTGAAGGTCGTATCGGTTTATGGGTATCGTAATATATATATATATATATATATATATATATATATATATATATATATATTATATATATCGGCTTCTGCGTTCACGTAAAATAATTTTTAAAAAATTGTGGGAGGGAACCCAACGCATTAACCAATGACTATAGAAATACAACTCAATCGCAGAAAAGACCCAAGTTTAATATTCACATTTTAAATTCGATGTTATCTATCACTTTCCGCCAAACTGAGTTTCAATTATTATAAAACACGTGTAAACAAATTTTATGTTTAATGAATAAAGCTTTAACAGGCGTATATATATTATATATATATATATTAACATCAACTTGTTAATTCACGCAAGACGAGAGCTTTACATTCCAATTTTCAGAACGAAGTTTAATATAATTGTGTATATATATATATATACATTTAAACACGTGATGAAGAACAAATAGCACTTGTTAGTCTCCCTTTACATGAAGGTCAAAATTGTGATTTTTACCAGTGAAATCATATTAAAATCATTAACATTAAAAATATATTATTTTTTTATGCACGAAGGAGGGGCCAAGGGTGAATACCGCAAAACGCCCTTCCCCCAAATAAAAAGAGAAGAAGAGATTCAAAATAAAGGTCGAGAGTTATCATCCAAAGCTTCATACCCGCCGTAGTGCAGGTTTTTCGTTTGTTGAAAAGACTGACTTCCTCCTTCTTTTGTAATTTTTTAACCCTCGTTATTTGCCTTTTCACATTTTTCTCTTCATTTCATCCATGGCCTTCATTCTTCATTCCTTAATTTTCCATCATTCTCAGTTTTATGTAATTTAATTTTTAGATTTCACTAATGAATTTGTCTCAATCCATCAAACACTTAGTTATGCCCCATTCTGAGTTCATTCCCATATATATATATGTGTGTGTGATGTTAATTAAACCGAAACTAGGGCTTCTGCTATTTATATAAAATTTAACTAAACCTCCAGGAACAGAGAGTGGATGTCCATTACAACGAAGTGTTATTGTTACAATTTTTTATAAAACTCTTACGGCGTATGTCTTAATTGTATTGCATAAAACATCGGATGCGCTATTTAGAATAGAGCATTTTTTATTTTTTTTATTTAATAATAATAATAATCTATGGGAAACAAAGTTTTGTGCCAGAGAGAGTTGAAATAAATGTTGCCATTACCTCGAGTGCGAGAGGGTTAACATCGTAAATCACCTCTGAACGTGAAAGCACTAAGCGATTCCTAGGCCATTTAAATACATAACAGATTGTGTAAACTTTCATCTCGTCATAGTGTGATGGACCGCCCGCGACTTCTACTCAGGAGTTCTGGGGTTCGAATCCTGGTGTGTGTGTGTGTGTGTGTGTGTGTGTGTGTGCTTTTTGTACTAATTAGTAATCTCTGTAGTAAGGATAAATGTTATTTTCACAAGATGTTTACATCGATCTCGATAAAATGTATTTTTCCGTTCTCAAAAATATTTTGCAGGAGCTTGGGAGATAATTTAACCTAATTGCCCATGAATTGACCTCATAGTTGTAAAGTTTTTATGGCATGTGTCAGATGTCACCATTCGTGGAGAGACGTGAATCGCTTTGTTTTTTATCTAGTATTCGAGAGAGAGAGAGAGAGAGAGAGAGAGAGAGAGAGCTGAGGTTGGAATGTGACCTTCACCCGCGAAACACATTTAGGGTGCTTCTAAGAACTACAATTTGCGTATGATTGAGAAAAATGCTGTCTATGGTTTATGGTACTTTGAAAGTGAATGATATTTGAGCAGCTAGAATAGATAGTAACAGAGATGAACTGGGGTATTAACGCTAATAAAGAAATAAAAACAACAGATGTTTCAGATTATATTTTTAAACGTGAACGAAGATAAATATAACTCTGTGTATATATATATATATGAGAAAAGTTCAGAATGGAAATCCGTTTATAACCCTGCAATTATTTTTTTTTTTTAGAAAGACAAGAAAAGCTATGGTGAGCAGGGTCATAATTGGGTCAGTGAGAGATTGATAAAGAGAGAGTTGAGGTTGAAATTTGAAATCAGAGAGCCAACAATAGAGAAATAAACATATATATATATATATATATATATACACACGTGGAAAGATGTTTACACGAATTTTTAGATGAATATTTTTCCGAAAGTTTACATATATAGGCTCGCCTTTGCTTCCCGTTCGAATTGTTCATTCTGGTGAATCTTTACACTCCAACCTACTTTTAAACGGAGAAGTGTATATATTTACACACACACACACACACACATATATATATATATATATTATATATATATATATATATATATATATATATATATATATATATCAGAGAGAAAGGTGGAAAGATGTTTACACGAATTTTTAGATGAACTTTTTTTCCGGAAATGTACATATTTAAGCAAGCCTTTGCTCTCCTCTGAATTGTTCATTCTTGTGAAGCTTTACACTCCACCTTAGACCTACTTTTAAACGGCGAAGTGTGTATATATATATGAGAGAGAGAGGGAGAGAGAGAGAGCGAGAGAGAGAGAGAGAAACAAACAGGTAAACAATAGGATCGAGTGTTGCAATAACGGGATCCTGCCCCCACGAACCGTGGAAGGATTTTACACTTCACCTTAGACCTACGGTTTAACACAGATCATTAGGACACCCTGGCTAGCAGCCGTGGAAGGACGTGCCGGGTCTCGAGCCCGCCTCCACCTTAGACTTACAGTTTAACGCTGATCATTAGGTCACACTGGCTATCAACCGCGGAAGGACGCGCCGGGTCTCGAGCCCGCCTCCACTCCACCTTAGAGTTTAACGCGGTCGCGCGACGCACATAAACGTAATGGGTGTATAGATGGGTGTGTACGTGCCGTGTACACAGTGCCAACTAGCTGATGATGCCTGGAGGCAGTGGCTTTTTAAGCCAATTGGCTCATTAGGGGCTCTGTAAGACAACGGCCGCTCGGGTGAAGCCTTAATAGGCGCTTGGCTACTGCCAGGCGAACACCTCTATCCTCTCCCTTAGGTTAGGTCTCTCCCAGCAGGGTTCATTGCAGCTTGGGGTATAACTCCCCCTCCAAGTTGCATAACCCCTTGTTGCTCTTACAACCCCTCCCCCATTTTGGGGCCCCTTGCAACAAGGGGGTGGGGTTGGCACTACGGGGTGCCGTGCAAGAAGGGGATGGGGGTTGGTCCTATGGAGGGTTGGAGGTTGGTACTCTTGCATCATTTTCCAACATTTGCAATTGCATTACACCCTAACATTTTGTGGTTCATAAAGTTTTTTCACATGAGAGGTCAACTTCCTTTTATATTGTTTTAACGTTAATGTCCCACAAATATACCAAAAACTGTCTGGCGAATTTTTGCACTCTCAAGGCATTGTAGCATAACATCAATAAAAACCTGTAAAATAAGAAAATGATAAATCAATTTGCAATTTCACACAATATAGACGTTGTCGGTGAAATATACATAATTTGATAGCTGTTATTCAATAATACTCACTTATAGCAAGAGCACCGATTTATGATCAAATATGGCTGACAATTTTGTTTTAAATGATTAATGAAATTTTTTTTTCATAAAATCAAAGTGGAAACATAGAGCCAAACACCACTACCACAGCATATGCATGATTGAACAAAATGTAAAAGATGCGTTCAGAGATCCAGTGGTTCTCAAAATGATGCAATGAAATAGGGTCATTTTCATAAAATCGGTGGGTGATACAAATAAATGAGTGTTATTTTCGCAATCTACGCATATAATATATATAATTAGCCAAAAAAATTACAATCTCATTTCCGGTTTTTTTCACTGTTGTACAGTGTAATCAGTCATTTGTAATATAGTATAAATACCGTTATATAATTGTTAATCACTGTGAACAAATAATTCACTTATTTTTCTAATTAAGCACAAAACAACAAAGCAATTTCTCTCTCCTTATTAAATATTGTTTGTTTGGGTTGTACTTCCAAACTGGTGACCCCTAATTATTCATTTCAGCATAATTCATTAATTATAGTAAGCCTACTTTCTTGGCCACATCAAATTGCTGATCCGTAAGCCACGATATATATATATATAATATATATATCAGTGGTGGACCGGATATCCGCATCCGCATCTGCGGATATTCGCATCAATTTTAACATCCGCACCCGCACTTCTGACTGCGGATGTTATGCGGATATTATCTCTAATAAATTATGCAATTTACAATTAAATTAGCTTATAAAGTAGCTTATAAGCCCAGTCATGCACATTTCATATAAAGTATTATTAATGAACAAACAAATATATAAACTCAAAATATAAATACCTGGTAACCCAGAAAATTGAATGAAACTTGTTTCATTCAATTTTATGTGGCTGAAACTCTTGAGAAAGTTATTATTTTTATCATAATGAAAACATTAATATTAATTTTAATTCTTATGCATTGCCTGCCATAACACTGGGTAACAAAATTTGAAATATTTTCTGTTTATTGTGATTTTTCTGTCGTTTCTTAATGATTTCGGGGCACTGATTCCAAAAATGATATTGGTTTTGCTCTATCATCAACCGTTTCAAAAATATAGGTTATCACACTTTTCATATGACAAAGTATATAAAGAGGCTAACAAATATTTTCTGAAAATAAAAACACTATTGGAAATTAATGTTTATTGAGCCAAAATTGCTTGACAAACCCAAAATGGTGCAAAGGATATAATATATATCATGAGGAGAACCGATAAGAGAATAACAAGCCTCGTTATGCAGTGTGCGTTCCTTAAAAATGCACTGAAGAACGCGACTTCCGCGTATGAACATTCTTATCCTTTCTGATCAGCGACCATACGTAGTCTCCCATCATGGAAGCATCCCAATGGCCCTGGTACATTTTTTCCATTGTTTGAATATCTTGATGGAATCCTTCGCCATGTCCTTCACTCACATCGCCGAGGTTATCACCAAAAAAGTCTAGATGTGAATGCAGATAGTGTAATTTTAAAGACATACGGCACCTCATTTTGCCATAGCACTTAATCAAGTTTGACACTAACTCCTTATAGTTTGGTGCTTTATGGTTGCCTAAAAACCCACGAACCACATCACGGAAAGCACACCAAGCCTCTTTTTCGATCGGAGTCATCTTGGCTTCAAGGTTCTTTGAATTCAACAGCGCCTTGACTTGTGGTCCTACAAAGATGCCAGCCTTGACTTTGGCCTCAGAGAGTTTAGGGAACATGACCCGAATCTGTTGGAAAACTTCCCCTCCAAAATCTAACGCAGTTACAAACTGCTTAATTAGACCCAACTTAATATGGAGAGGTGGTAGCAGAACTATGTCAGGCTTCACAAGAGGTTCCCTGAGTACATTGTACTTTCCTGATTGCAGTCCTTCACGTGGAGGCCACTGAACTGTTTTATAGTGCTCAGTTGAAGCCCTGCTATCCCACAGGCAAAGAAAACATGAATATTTAGTAAACCCTTCTTGTAAACCTAACAGGAAACCAATCATTTTGAAATCACCACACACGTCTCAGTAGGCCTGTTCAAAAATCAACTTTTCTTATTTTCATAGGTTTCTGTACATTTTCCCATGCTTTTTGACCTGAAAAAGCCGAAAATCACAACTATTTTGACCTAGGATGTTGGGAAGCATTGCCGCATGGAGCTTTAAATTTTCTGCCTTGAAATCGGCCAAAGCGCCAATTCCGGGTCCCTTGAATTATGTTTTGCACTTTAACTTTTGATCTAAACAAGATAGAGCAACAAATTAGGTATCAAATGAAAGAGCATAAAATTAATAAATAATAATAATAATAATAATAATAATAATAATAATAATAATAATATAATAATATAATAATAATAATAATAATAATAATTATCTATCATTTTTCAGGAAACAACAGAAACTCAATCAGAATCTAGAAAACCATCTACAAGTTACAACTTCACAATGGCATTAAGCAAGGAGCTGAGGGAGCTCCGTGGGCGCACAGTTGATATCTCAGAACCTCCACGTACTGTCCACAGGCAGGTGTCAACTGGGCCATCTACCAGATCTCTCACTGAAACTTTCCTGGTTGGATACCCTTCAGCTTTTATCAGTGGTTCCCAGCTTCCCACCAACAGACAGGCGTTCCAGTATTTCCTTAATCTTCAGAATTTACCGGAAAATGCAGGGAGGCCCATGGTTCAAGACCTTGCATATGAAACAGTTGAATCTATCATCCCATTCTGGCAGATGGCTAGGATCAAGACAATGACCAAGTACAACGCAATGAAGCTCTTCATGAAACTACATGAGAAACATCGTGCTCTGGTGAAAAGCAAAGGAAGAGCAAGTAACCCTGGAGGAAAAAGAGGAGCATTTGTGCTGGAATTAGACAGCCTGTTCGATATAGGAGCTCCAGATGCAATCCAGGAAATACAGAACAACAGACTGTTATCCAGAGAGAAGAAAGATGAGGATATCAGGTTCTACGAAGACCAAAAGACTGAGAGGAAAGGTCATATGTCTGGTCATGACAAGATTTTTGAGACAAGATCCCTGCAGCAAGCAGCGAGGAATGAAAGACTGCAGCATAGACAAGAACAAGGTAAAACTAATTACTTTGAACGTTACAAAAAGTTTTAAGTTTTACTCCATTGCGATATTTAGCATGTACTTAACAATTACTGTCTTAACATGTTGTACTATTTTACAGCTGCAGCAGAACAAGAGGCAGTTGTTCATGTGGATGACATTACCTGGGGTGACTCAACTGACAACGACGCTAACACAGAGGACATGGATTACCATCAGCCTCGTCCTGGATGTTCTCACCATCAAGACACTGTGACTAGTGTGACTTTGACGTTTCCAAGGAAGGTCATGGAATGTGATGTCATCTGCAATACAGCTGATCGTCTTGGTTTATCAGACAATCAAGTTACTGCCATGGTTTCTGCCACCTTGAAAGCTGGAGGGGCTGATCTGGATAACTTCGTCATCTCAACCTCAACAACACGTCGCAACAGAATGCTGTCCAGGTATAATATCAGCCAGAGTCACATGTCCAAGTTTTGTGAAAACCCCCCACAGTACGCTGCCTTACACTGGGATGGAAAGTTGCTCAAAGATGTCTTGGGCAGTGAACCTGGAAGTACCTCAGAGACTTTAGCTGTGCTAGTGTCTGGTCCACCTTCATACACTGAAGGAAAGTTATTGGGAGTACCTGTCATCGACAATTCTTCTGGCACAGCTCAGGCTGAGGCTTCAATGGATTTACTGGAGACATGGGAACTTACGGATAATGTTACTGCCCTTGTTTTTGACACTACATCCAGTAACAGTGGAGTTCACAGAGGAGCTGCCAAACTGCTAGAGAAAATGCTGAACAAAAAGGTGTTTTATCTGGCCTGTCGACATCACATCCTGGAAATCCTAGTAGGAGCAGTTTGGGAGAAGCTGTTTGGGAAGGTGAAGGGGCCAGATAATCCCTGGTTTGAGCATCTGAAGATGTTTGGACGGACTTGTCCAAGGAAAACCCAAAGATGCTGGCTATCAACAGCAAATGGCTGAAGGAAAAGAAGAAGAACAGTGAAGAAATACTCCAAGACATTCTAACAGCAGAAAGGCTTCCAAGAGCCGACTACAGGGAAATGGCTGAACTGACAGTCATTGTTCTTGGAGGAACGCCTCCTCGAGGTATTCACTGGAGTCGACCAGGCGCCATTCATCAGGCCAGATGGATGGCCAGAAACCTGTACTCCATGAAAATGCTGATGTTTGCAGATCAACTTGAGTACGACGAAGACACTGTATCAAAGCTGGAAAGACTCAACACCTTCCTTGCGCTGTTCTACACTCCTGTATGGATGATGTCAATGTCTGCTGCAGATGCTCCCGTGAATGATCTAAGTCTAATCCAGGACATGTTGAAGTACAAGAAAACTGACCCAGAGCTTGCTGATGCAGTACTTAATAAGATGGAAAACCACAAATGGTACCTGACGCAGGAAGTCGTGCCATTTGCCCTGTTCAGCAGTAGATTGAGTGACACATTGAAGCACGACATTGCTGCCCAGTTACATGCCACTGAGAAGCCAGACAGCTTCAGAACAGGAAAGCCTCTATTCCAGAGAGTCACAGCTAAGACCACCCTGGTTGATCTCATTGGCCCAGAATCACATTTCCTGCTGGACACACTGAACATTGGATCCGAGTGGCTTCTGGAACCTGTCACGTCTTGGCCACAGAATGAGGACTACAGAAAAGCGTTGGACTATGTTAAGAATCTGAAAGCGGTGAATGACATTGCTGAACGTGGTGTCAAGATGATGAGCGACTTTGCAAATGTCATAACAACAGATGCCAAGCAAAGGGACTATCTCCTTCAAGCTGTGGAGTTCAACAGACGCCGCTTTGACAGCTTCAAGAAACAAACTCTCAACAACTGACTGTGTAAATGTCATTATGAAATTAATCATCATGTAATGCTTTCACTTCTTGATCGATTAGACTTGTGACAAAATGTTAATCTCAAATTTGTGTCATGAATAAGGCGCCTTGTCTGCCTTGAGTGTGAGAAAACGAATTTTGTGATATTTCTGAAATCTTTGTATGTACCAATGTGCCATTTCTTGTTCCAAGACTATCATAATTGTATAAGTTAGAAAGAGGATTAAAAACACTTTAATTTGGTGCCTATTTTGTTGCTCTATCTTGTTTAGATAAAAAGTTATAGTGCAAAACATGATTCAAGGGACCCCGGAACTGGTGCTTTTGGCCGATTTCAAGGCAGAAAACTTAAAGCTCCATGCGGCAATGCTTCCCAACAACCTAGGTCAAAATGGTTGTGATTTTCGGCCTTTTCAGGTCAAAAAGCATGGGAAAAAGTACAGAAACCTATGAAAATAAGAAAAAGTTGATTTTTGAACAGGGCTAACGTCTCAGTTATATTGTTCATACCTGATTTGAGTGAGCAGTTGTTTGACATTTTCATAGTCCTCTTTCATTTGAACAGAATGTGCAACTGGTATAGATGGATATTTGTTCCCATTGTGGAGTAGAACAGCTTTTAAACTCCGAGTTGAACTGTCAATAAACAGGCGCCACTCTGAGGGTATGTGTTAACCCAATAGCTGTGAATAGACCATTAACCTCGCTGCAATAACAGAGAGAGCCATTGACATCGTAGAACCTTGCAAACTCTTCATGCCGCTTTCGGTATACAGTGCTCTTGCAGTCTTCTCCAAGCAAATTCCACTCTTTGAGTCTGGAGGTCAGAAGCTCAGACCCTGATTTCTTCAAACCCAAATCTCTAATTAAGTCGTCCAATTCCCTCTGATTTGGAAAGTGAGGGTTTGTACTGAAAGTTACTGTATATTCTTCATCATGACTGTCCTCACCAGCCGACATCTCAGATGAGCTAGCTGCATCCTCATTTTCAACCTGCAAAGCAAAGAAACAAAATATAGGCATAGCTATATATGTAGAAGAGCATCAGCACTAAGAAAACTCGACACATAATGACCCACAGTCTGTAAATACAGAAGGTAAAATAATGGATAGATACCTGTTCTGGTGGACGTGGTATTGGAAGACCTTCGCCATGTGGTACAGGAGCTATGGACGACGCTGTGCTTGGATACTGAAGAGTCTGCCTTCCTTTAACTTTCCTGTACTTAGAATCATCTACCATGCAGTAGTAGCAATCGTCGTGGTGGCTCTTTGGTTCTCTCCATATTCTTGCGTACTACCCGCAGCCACCCTTCAAGTGTGGAGCGGCAGCTTCCACAGATCACATGGGGTGCCCAGGGCTTATCTTGGTCACCCATAGGCATACCAAAATAGAGCCGATACGCGATCCAGAACTTGGTGCCTTTCACAATCTTGTTCGATACTTGCTTGTGGTCTATGTAATACCCACAAACGTAGCAGAATATATCCGGCGAGTGTTTACAAGTCTAGTTGCCATTCTCTTTATCAAACTGTACTACATTAATCATAACCTGCAGATATAGAGAGAAGAGTTATTAAATCTGCAACAGATTACAGAAAAAAGATGTATTCACAACACTGAAATAATGTTCGCAATAAAAAAGGATCGATAACACTTAAATCGTCAGCACAGAGAAACAGAAACACAGTACCTCAGTGCTGGTAACCATCAGACAAACAACCTGCTTTCTTTGTGTGCTCACACTTATTGACTTCTCAGACTCTGCGCTCTTCTTTATATAGCACAGTGGAAGTTTAGGGCAATTTCTAGAGCAAGAAACTGTCAACGAACATCCGGATTGTTCTCAACAATTCCTGATTATTCTGATATTGCTGCGCCCATAATAACATTATACTGATAAAACATGAAAAATTGATTATCTCTGAAACCATTGATGATACACACAAACCAAAGCCAGATTTGGACTCAGCGCCCACAAATGCATATAAAAACATAAAAAGATTCTATATAAACAGAATCAGTGTTATACAGTATAATAGTAATATCACGAAATTTGAAAAATTATGTCATATATTCATAATTCTATATTATATTGATAGATTAACTAAATATCCGCATCCGCATCCGGGATATTGAAATTAAAGATCCGCATCCGTAGATGTTGAAAAACTGACATCCGGTCCACCATTAATATATATATATATATATATATATATATATATATATATATATATATATATATATATAAAGGGTGGGGCACGGGAACCAAGTGTTTTTGGAATAATCAGGAAAATGATTTATTTTTGTAAAGAAAATATATTGGTAGAACAACATTCGTAAGAACATAGCATTTCATGTCATAATAATCATGTACCGAAAATTATATCTGGCATATGATGTCCTTGGCCGTCGACGCATTGTTGAAGGCGTTTACGAAAATTGGCCTCCACTCTTCCCAGCAGGTCTCTGTTGATTTGGATGATTTGTTGACGGATCGCTTCCTTCAATGCATCTAATGTACGGGGCTTGTCCTCGTAGACACGTGACTTGAGGTACCCCATAGAAAGAAGTCACATGTGGACAAGTCAGGGGACCGAGGGGGCCATGCAATGTCACCAAATCTCGAAATGAGATGGTTGGGAAACAGGGGCGAAGAACAGCCATTGACGCTCTGGCGGTGTGTGGCGTGGCCCCATCTTGCTGAAACCACAAATGTCGACGAGCAATACGCCTTCTTCGTAACTCAGGGATGAAAAAGGTGTTCACCATCTCAATGTAACGCCCAGATGTTATGGTAACGGTAACCCCATTTTGTTCGAAGAAATAGGGACCGATGACGCCAAACTTTCCACCGCGCACCAAACTGTAACCTTAGGGCTATGCAGCGGTTTTTCATGGAGTTGTCGCGGATTTTCAGCAGCCCAATACCGACAGTTTTGATTGTTGACGGCCCCATTAAGGTGGAAATGGGCTTCATCACTCATTACCACCATCATGTTTTCATTCTGCTCATAAAGTGCAAGCATTTCCTGTGCAAAATTCAGTCGTTGGGGGCAATCGTTTACATTCAATTCCTGCACCATCGCTAACTTGTATGGGTGAAAATGTAATTCTTCATGCAAAATCCGTCTAACAGTACGATTGCTGATTCCGAGTGCAGCTGAATGTCTCCGAGCAGAGCGGCCTGGGCTTTGCAACATCGCTTGTCTGACCCTTTCAACGTTCTCTGGAGTACGCACAGTGCGTTGCGGCCCCTTCGGTTTTGTTTTCATTATTGAGCCTCCTGTTCGAAGATTGTTAACCCAACGTAAGATTGTGTCACGAGCGGGAACAGAGTCATTTCGATGAATGTTGAATCTGCGGCGAAACGCACGCTGAACTGCTGTCACTGACTCGCCACTCCTAACAAAATGATCATACGCGAACATGCGGTGTTCTAACGTCCACTGCTCCATGATGGCACCTGAAAGATAAAGGTGAGTGTTAGTTAAAGTTAAATGCTATGAACCCAGGAATGGAATGCTACCTACCGCACGCCCCTCCCATTCCTAATGGCCGATTACTAGCTATTCAAAAAACACTTGATTCCCGTGCCCCACCCTATATATATATATATATATATATAAAAAATAGGATCCCTCCTAAGGAGACGTAGTTTTACATTTAGGATAAAAACGAAGACGTAGAGCAAAAAAGTCATTATATTTGGCTGCAGCCGACGTTTCGGGCAACTCTACCCATTTTCAAGGCCTAATAAATAAAAAGCTAAAATTAATGCATGACAAAAAAAATATACGAATGTCAAAAACAAACTAATTTAAATAGCACAGTTAAAACCACTTCAAGAATAAAAATTAAAAAAAGCATAAAAAAGCATAAGCCAAAAACAAAATTAAAATTATATAAATGACAAAAATAAAACTTAAAAACTAAAAACATTCAAACAAATAGTTAAAAACTTACTAATAAAAAGTTAAACGAAAAAACGCAAAAGTGCACCAAACATACCATGCTCACTTGACAGCCACAAAAAACTGAGGCGAAAAGGAGACAGGGTCAAGGGGAAAAAAAGAAAAATTTAGTTTGTAGGCATTCTAATTAATATAAAGGGGGTAACAGCTAGAATCAATATTTAAAGCTGGAGTTCAGAAATTTAATGCACAAAGATTGTAAATACGGAGGAGGACGGACATTTTAATGATTTAAGAATTTTAAAGTTATTAACGGAAATATCAACTTACACTTAACAGAATGATTTCTAATGGCAGACTGTTCCTTTTTAGATAAAACTTTCCCTGTCCTATGGCTAATACCCATATGGGAGCAAAATCTGCCTGCAAAGAACGAACTGTGCTGCCAACGTAGTTCCCCTGGGAACACCCAGGGCAGGTAAACAAATAAATAACAGAACATTCATCGCAGGGGGGATTTTGTCCTTACAACGGAAAAAACATTCAAGGGTATTATTATTACAAAAGCAACCTTAAAATCAGTGTGAAAATAAAATTTCCTCACCACACTCAACAATTGCTTTTTCACAAGTGTTAAATTGGTAGAGATCAGGTAAAACAAGATATTTACAATTCTTAGGAACATCATACGTTGGGATAAGTTGGGGGAATAAACATTATTAAGAAATTTACCAATAATACCTTGTACAAGAACCCGTGGAAAACCATTTTTAAAGAAAAAATCAGTAAGGAATTCAAACTCATTATGAAGCAGAGCAAAGTTGAGCAAATATTATAAGCTCTATGCACAAAGTGCGAATGGAACTTAGTTGTAATTAAAATCGCAAAAACTATAAAAATTAAAACCTAAACCCGTAAAAGTAGCTTCCGGTATGTAGAAGTTAAAACAGTGAGCCGATTTGGAAACCAAAACATCAAGGAAAGGAATAAACCTTGAACTTCCTTTTCCTGCGTAAATATAATGTTCTTATGCAGTGTGTTCAAAAAATTTAAAAACTGAACTGATTGATTATCCGTTTGGAATAAAGCAAACGTGTCATCAACATAACGTCTGTAAATTCGGCTTAAGGTGAGGGGGGCACTCACAGAAGGCCCTTTCCTCAAGATGAGACATGAAAATATTCGCAAAAACGGGACCCAAGGGCTCCCCATCCCCACTCCATCCAACTGACGGTAAACTACCCCTTGAAAACTAAAAAAGTTATCCTTGACTGCCAAATTCAGAAGCTGCTCAAACTGTGCTCTGCCAAAGCCGTGAAAAAGTGAGTCCGGCTGTGCAAAAGCTTTATTCAAAATAATTGTAATGGTCTCATCCAAGGGGACATTTGTAAAGAGGGAAGATACATCAAAACGTGTCATAAACAAAGAATTCGTATTAAACTTCTTAATTTCCGACACAAAAGAAAAACTATCCTTAACACTGTACGAGTTCATAGTAAATGATGATAACGGTGGGACAAGAAATTTGGCAAGTTTGTAATTAGCCAAAGGATAAGACGCTAAAATTGGGCGCAATTGAACCGACTTTATAAACCTTAGGCAGACCATACATAAGGCCCAAATAAGAGCCTGAATCGTACAATTCATCATAAGTAGTGGAGTTAATAACACATTCTTGTTTAAGCTTAAGCAAAACACGGTTAACCTTGTCTTCCAATCGCTGAATAGGGAGGACCGAGAAATTTTAAAAGGTTTGGGTGTAAATGAATCTATTGTTATTACTAAACCAGATAAGGGTAGTGGTGTTGTTTTTATGAATAAAACGGATTATATTAAAAAAATGCTTGATATTCTTTCTGATTCATTAAAATTTGTTTTGGTAGATGAACAGGCTCCTAAAATTATTCAGCGATTGGAAGACAAGGTTAACCGTGTTTTGCTTAAGCTTAAACAATGTGTTATTAACTCCTCCACTTATGATGAATTGTACGTTTCAGGCTCTTATTTGGGCCTTATGTATGGTCTGCCTAAGGTTCATAAAGTCGGTGTTCCATTGCGCCCAATTTTAGCGTCTTATCCTTTGGCTAATTACAAACTTGCCAAATTTCTTGTCCCACTGTTATCATCATTTACTGTGAACTCGTACAGTGTTAAGGATAGTTTTTCTTTTGTGTCGGAAATTAAGAAGTTTAATATGAATTCTTTGTTTATGACAAGTTTTGATGTATCTTCCCTCTTTACAAATGTCCCCTTGGATGAGACCATTACAATTATTTTAAATAAAGCTTTTCCACAGCCGGACTCACTTTTTCACGGCTTTGGCAGAGCACAGTTTGAGCAGCTTCTGAATTTGGCAGTCAAGGATAACTTTTTAGTTTTCAAGGGGTAGTTTACCGTCAGTTGGATGGAGTGGGGATGGGGAGCCCCTTGGGTCCCGTTTTTGCGAATATTTTCATGTCGCATCTTGAGGAAAGGGCCTTCTGTGAGTGCCCCCTCACCTTAAGCCGAAATTGTACAGACGTTATGTTGATGATACGTTTGCTTTATTCCAAACGGATAATCAATCAGTTCAGTTTCTAAGTTTTCTGAACACACTGCATAAGAACATTGTATTTACGCAGGAAAAGGAAGTTGAAGTTTCTATTCCTTTCCTTGATGTTTTGGTCTCCAAATCTGGCTCGACCGTTTTAACTTCTACATACCGGAAGACTACGTTTACGGGTTTGGGTTTTAATTTTTATAGTTTTTGCGATTTTAATTACAACTGAGTTCCATTCGCACTTTGGTGCATAGAGCTTATAATATTTGCTCGAACTTTGCTCTGCTTCATAATGAGTTTGAATTCCTTACTGATTTTTTCTTTAAAAATGGTTTTCCACGGGATCTTGTACGAGGTATTATTGGTAAATTTCTTAATAATGTATATTCCCTCAACCTTATCCCAACGTATGATGTTCCTAAGAATTGTAAATATCTTGTTTTACCCGATCTCTACCATTTTAACACTTTTGTGAAAAAGCAATTGTTGAGTGTGGTGAGGAAATTTTATTTTCACACTGATTTTAACGTTGCTTTTGTAAATAATAATACCCTTGGATGTTTTTTCCGTTGTAAGGACAAAATCCCCCCTGCGATGAGATGTTCTGTTGTTTATTTGTTTATCTGCCCTGGGTGTTCCCAGGGGAACTACGTTGGCAGCACAGTTCGTTCTTTGCAGGCGAGATTTTGCTCCCATATGGGTATTATCCATAGGACAGGGAAAGTTTTATCGAAAAAGGAACAGTCTGCCATTAGAAATCATTCTGTCAAGTGTAAGGTTGACATTCCTGTTAATAACTTTAAAATTCTTAAATCATTAAAATGCCCGTCCTCCCTCCGTATTTACAAATCTTTGTGCATTAAATTTCTGAACTCCAGTTTAAATATTGATTCTAGCTGTTACCCCCTTTATATTAATTAGAATACCTACAAACTAAAAATTTATTATTTATTTTTTTTTTTCCACTTGTGACCCTGGCTCCTTTTCCTCAGTTTTTTGTGGCTGTCAAGTGAGCATGGTATGTTTGGTGCACTTTTGTGTTTTTTCGTTTAACTTTTTATTAGTAAAGCTTTTTAACTATTTTATGTTTGAATGTTTTTAGTTTTTAAGTTTTATTTTTGTTATTTATATAATTTTTACTTTTGATTTGTTTTGGCTTTTGCCTTTTTTATGCTCTGTAATTTTAATTTTTATTCTTGAACAGTTTTAATTTTGTACTTTAAATTAGTTTTAGTTTTTGACATTCGTATATTTTTGTCATGCATTAATTTTAGCTTTTATTTATTAGGCCTTGAAAATGGGTAGAGTTGCCCGAAACGTAATTGTCGGCTGCAGCCAAATATAATTACTTTTTTGCTCTACGTCTTCGTTTTTATCCTAAAAAAAAAAAATATATATATATACACTCTATGTAACAGGGATGTATGAAATTCAGGTATTCTGTACAATACCTAGGTATTCTGTACATTGCCGTATGGTTTTTAGGCAAAGTATGAAATGACTGTTGTATTACATCTAGGTTAGGTTAATTGAATGACAGATTAGATCAACTGTATGCCCTTGACGATTGGCTAGGTTAAGTTGTGATATTTTCTTTAGTTTTGACAGTAAACGAAAGTATCATGACTTAACCTAACCAGTCGTCAAGGAAGTACAGTTGACCTAACCGGGCATTCAGTTAACCTTCATTAACATTCATTAACCTTCATTAATCTTCATTTCATACTTTGCCTAAAAACCATACGGCAATGTATAGAATGCCTAGGTATTGTATAGAATACCTGAATTTCATATTTTGCTTGTAACATATATATATATATATATATATACACATGAAAATTATTTCACGAAAGTAACACGTGAATAATATTTACAATGAAAATAACTACAAACGAAAATAAAACACGAAATAGTGCTCAAGCGCTTTCGTTTAATGCCTAGCGTCTTTTATATAGTCCACCAAAAAAAATATTCATAGAAAATTGGAATATAAAGAAAACGAATTATTAACCACGTGACTGTTTCAGAAGCCCTTTAGCGATAAAAGGCAGTATTGTTTATGACCTTGAGGTGATGGGTTGGGTTTAGCAGCTTAACAAACTTGACCACTTTTCGTGTTGTTATTTTTGCACATGGCGTCTTCAAGCAAGTAATTATTTTAATAATTAGAAATTACTTGACGATATTTTTTTTTTATGCCAATCATAATGCCTCCAACTTCAACCTATAAGAGTATCATAATCAAAATATAAACTTTGTTCGAGTAATTAGCATTTAAAAAATGGTGTCCTACATTTAGGTCGCGAGGCATTTGTGTAAAAAAAAAAATTTGTATGATATGAAAATTTCAAATATTGTTTCTTTCTACTATTTGCACGATGTTTTATATTTATGTAATGTATATGCATTAACACAACCACACACGCGCGCACACACACACACACACACACACACACACACACACACACACACACACACACATATACACACATCCTATACACTCCTATACACACACACATATATATTTTGTGTGCCTGTGTATATAAATCTACATACTAGATTTTTTTTTTTTCAGTAAAATAGAAACAGGACTTTTCTACAGCAAGTTCAAAGTTCCTCCAAGTTTGGCCGATGTTTTGAATTCAGCTGAAGATGGCACTCTTCCTATTGAAGATCAAGAGTTTATTCTTCCAATATTGCTACCAGACAATGCTACAGGTGATGTTACAGATGAAGATTCTGGTGATGATGATAGTCCAGGAATGATAAATAATTTACCAGGAAGCATGCTTCGTGCTCAAACTATTTTAGATGACTCTTCAATGGAAGAAGAAGAATTTGAACCTCCTAGAAAGAAGAAGCCTTGTGCAGCTGAGCGTAAATGGAGAAAGAGGGACAGTGACCCTAAAATTTCAGAATGGTCAACAACAGATGCTCAAATGGAAGATCTCAAAGCTCAAATCTTCTCGCCAAAACAATATTTTGAACTATTCTTTGATGACGAAGTAATAAGTCTAATTGCTACTGAAACAAATAGGTTTGCTTTTCAAAAAAATGTAAACTTGCAAGTAACTAATGAAGAAATAAAGTGTCTTTTAATTTTGATTTTGAGTGGCTACAATTCAAATTCGAGAAGAAGAATGTTTTGGGAAAATGCATCTGATACTCATCATCCCCTTATCGTCAATGTAATGAGACGTGATAGATTTGAAGCAATTTTTACACATTTACACTTTGCTGACAATAACGACTTAGATCATACAGATAGATTTGCTAAAGTAAGACCACTCATAGACCTTTTGAATAAAATATTTCTACAAAATACACCAGTGGAAGAATTCTACAGCTTTGACGAATCATTGTGTGAGTATTATGGAAAACATGGATGTAAACAGTTCATTCGCGGAAATCCAATCCGTTTCGTTTACAAGCTTTGGTGTGGGACAACTACGCTTGGCTATCTTGTTCGGTTTGAACCTTATCAAGGAAAATCCCCCACACTTCAACCAGGAGAAAAAAGTAGCCTAGGATTAGGAGGATATCTTGTTTGCTAAATTTGCTGAAATCCTTATAGATCGCAGTCCACAGCCATATCACTTGTGCTTTGACAACTTCTTTCCTAGTGTGAAGCTCATGTCAGCTTTGAATGAGAAGTCAGTGAAAGCAACAGGAACTGTTCGTGACAACAGAGTGGAAAAATGTCCAATGGCAAAGAAAGACGACTTGGAAAAAAGGGGGAGAGGTTCATTCGATTTCAGAATGGACTCAGAAAATGAAATCTTAGTGTGCAGTGGAATGATAATAATGTAGTGAATTTGTGCTCAAATGGAGTTCGTATTGAACCCATTTGTCAGGCTTCGCGGTATTCATCAGAAGCCAAAAGTCGCATTCAAATACAACAGCCATACCTTGTAAAAGTTTATAATGAGCACATGGGAGGGGTAGACAGGATGAACCAAAATATCTCAAAATCTAGAATTGCAATAAGGAGGAAAAAATGGTATTCCAGCCTAGTAACATATTTGATAGATGCATCAATGAATAATGCCTGGCAATTGCACAAAAAATGTGAGGGTAAGGATGCAATGGACCTCCTGAGTTTTCGTAGGAATGTCGCTCGATTTTATTTAGAACGATATTCTAATCCAGCACGACAAGGTCAGCGAGGAAGACCTTCACAAAGGCCAGAGGAAAGTCACTTTGATATGCATTCACATTGGGTTATTCCACAAGAAAAGCAAAAACTCGATGTGCTCACTGTCACACCAAAACGACTACAAGGTGTGAAAAATGTAATAAAGGACTTCATGTAAAATGTTTCAAAGAATACCACATTCGATAAATGTAAAAATTAGAAAATTCCTTTATTCGTTCGTTCATTCATATCTGGGTAACTATGTATATGCATTTTCCTAGCGACCTATATATAGGACGCCATTTATTTTTGTAATAAATATATTTTTTTGAATTTTAAATTTTTTTTTATGCAATTTGTCTTTAATTAACCTTATATTTAGAATTTTCCACAAATATCTACAAAAATCTGACTTTAGGCATAAATGGGTTAATGAAAGAAATTTTTCATAAAATCAAAGTGGAAACACAGAGCCGAACACCATCACCACAGCATATGCATGACTGAACAAAATGTAAAAGATGCGTTCAGAGAACCAGTGGTTCTCAAAATGATACAATGAAATAGGGTCATTTTCATAAAATCGGCGGGTGATACAAATAAATGAGTGTTATTTTCGCAATCTACACATATAATTAGCCATAAAAATGACGTCTCATTTCCATTTTTTTTTCACTGTTGTACAGTGTAATCAGTCATTTGTAATATGGTATTAGGGTGTGTTAATTTTAGTAAAGTCAACAATTCAAAAAACTGCTAGTGACCAAATGATACATTTTTATGTGCTAAATCGAAATATGTCTTTAAAATCCAGATTGACCACTCCTAGCTACTTATATGATATTTGAAGTTGAAGTTTACGAAAAATCAGCAATTTTTGCAAGTATTCTTGTCATTGTATATAACTACATTTTACCTACATTACTTACAATTAAAGACATTTTGATTGTATTTCAATATTAAAACTTAGCAATATAGATAGGTTTCTTGAACTTTGCCAAGGATGCCATATAAAACTACATTTTACATACACAATTAAAGACATTTTGATTGTATTTTAATATTAAAATTTAGAAATATAGATAGGTTTCTTGAACTTTGCCAAGGATGCCATATATAATTACAGTACATTTTACATACGTACAATTAAAGACATTTTGATTGCATTTCATTATTAAAACTTAGAAATATAGATATGTTTCTTGAACTTTGCCAAGGATGCCATGTCTGCCTTGCTCTTGTTCCTGGACATGAGCTCCCTACTGGACACCTGGCCACTGATGTACGCCTCTCTCCTCTCTTGTGAGTAAACATGTTGTGCTGCTTCAGTTGTCATCCTTACACACCTCTCTACTGACTGTGTGTGTGTGTGTGAGGGCCATGCAGGAACTTCCATTGGTCTATCCAGAAACTCCTTGATTGCAGCAGTGGTGAGGGAGCAAGCAGGGCCGTTTCTAGTCATTAGGGGGCCCTAGGCAGTATACCCATTTGAGGCCCCACCCCTCCATCCACCAACTCACGCCTTACTACATCACCTCAGCACACACATACAAAAAATGGCTGTGTTAATAAAAAACAATTATGAAACAATTTTAATGAAACATTTATGTCCAAAACAACAAATATGTACTTTCAGAAGACAAACAGAAAAAATACTCTTCATGAAATTCCTCAAAATTAGCTTATACATTATTTAGAATAAATGACACAGAACTATGTATAAAAAAATAATGCAATTATCAACTACCAAACAATTACTAACTCTACGATACAATCGTGTAATAGCTAACAGTTATACAGAACAGTTTGTATCTTCAAAATTTTTGCCTCCTAGATTTTTTCTGGGCGAAATCATCAATAACATCATATGAAATCTCCCTGCCAACGTCCTGGTTGATGCTTATGATGCCAAGGCCACTGAGGCGATCCTGCCCCATTGATGATCTGAGGTAGGTCTTGATTAGCTTCATCTTAGAGAAACTCCTCTCGGCTGACGCTACTGTCACAGGTAGAGTGCAGGCAATTCTTAGTGCAACCCAGAGATTGGGGTATAGTTCCTCCAGTTGCTTCTGATGAATGAAAGAGAGAAGCTCCAATGCAGTCATGTTGTGTGAAGGTAAAGTCGGCAAGTTCTTAATTTCGAGGGCCAGTTCTCTTCCATCAATGTTAGAGTCAGCTCCAGAGCTCAGTATCTTAGAGAGCTTTTCACACTTGCCGGACAAGTCTTCCTTGTTCATTGTGGTGAAGTTTAGGAGAACTCCAAACATGTCCCTCACATCATCTAATGTTTTGAATCTCTCATTTATTGACCCGATGGCACAATCCACCACCACATTGAAAAATTTGACTTCCAGCCTCTTTAAGGCTTCTGTAAATGGTTCGTCAGGAGCTTCGTAAGCAAAGTGCTTTTTTGTGGATCTGAGCCTCTTCTCCTTCAGCACAGCCTCCACATTCATTTCCTCACATACGTCCCTAGCTACGACTTGTGCTGCAACAAAACCTGTTTCTGTTTGAAATATAACCTAAATATAACTTAAATATGACTGTAGCATCGTATATGAATGTGCCATTGAAATGTGTGGTCAACTTTGGTTATTTTTGGTTTCTAAGTTTCACATAGTCACAAATGCTGGAGTTTTGATTGTGAATGCATGAGTGGAGGAGGCAGGGAGGAGAGAGGAGGACAAAGACTTCATACCAGACGGAGTCTGGTATGAAGTCTTCGTCCTCCTTCGTCCTGGTCAAATATAAATAGGTAAATGGCTTTTTTAAACAACACTAAAGATATTTATAAGTTTGCTAGATAATATGACATCATTTGAGCATTACATGACCTCATTTGAGCACTAGTAGTTTTTGAATTGTTGACTTTACTAAAATTGACACACCCTAAATTACTGGAAATCAGAGGTGAAGGAAATGAGGACACAGAGGTAGGAGACTGCAGTGTCAGACCCAGGAAGACTCCTAACATCAACCCAGATGCCACCAAACTCTCGGAGCTTATTGACTGGAACTCTGGCGTGACTGACGCTCCTCTGACCTGCTCCCTCACCACTGCTGCAATGAAGGAGTTTCTGGATAGACCAATGGAAGTTCCTGCATGGCCCTCACACACAGTCAGTAGAGAGGTGTGTAAGGATGAAACTGAAGCAGCACAACATGTTTACTCACAAGAGAGGAGGGAGGCGTACATCAGTGGCCAGGTGACCAGTAGGGAGCTGATGTCCAGGAACAAGAGCAAGGTAGACATGGCATCCTTGGCAAAGTTCAAGAAACATATCTATATTTCTAAGTTTTAATATTGAAATGCAATCAAAATGTCTTTAATTGTATGTAAGTAAAATGTAGTTATATATGGCATCCTTGGCAAAGTTCAAGAAACCTATCTATATTACTAAGTTTTAATATTGAAATACAATCAAAATGTCTTTAATGGTATGTAATGTAGGTAAAATGTAGTTATAGACAATAACAAAAATACTTGCAAAAATTGCTGATTTTTCGTAAACTTCAACTTCAAATATAAGTAGCGAGCAGTGGTCAAATCTGGATTTTAAAGCCATATTTCGATTTAGCACATAAAAATGCATTATCTGGTCACTAGTAGTTTTTAAAGTGTTGATTTTACTAAAATTGACACACCCTAATATAGTATAAATACCGTTATATAATTGTTAATCACTGTGAACAAATAATTTATTTATTTTTCTAATTAAGCACAAAACAACAAAGTAATTTTTCTCTCCTTATTAAATATTGTTTGTTTGGGTTGTATTTCCAAACTGGTGACCCCTAATTATTCATTTCAAATTAATTCATTAATTATTATAGTAAGCCTACTTTCTTGGCCACATCAAATTCCTGATCCGTGAGCCACGATATATATATATACAGAGCTGGGCACTTGCGGTTTTTTTTGCGGTACTGCGGTACTGCGGTACTACCGCACTACCAAACCGGTACCGCACAACGCAGTACCGCAAAGGATCGCTGAAAGTACAGGCTGTACTTTCAGCGATCCTTTGCGGTACTGCGTTATGCGGTACCGGTTTGGTAGTGCGGTAGTACCGCAGTACCGCAACCGCAAAAAAACCGCAAGTGCCCAGCTCTGTATATATATATATATATATATATATATAAAAAAGGGGTTCCAAAAAACCTTAGCCCCCCCATTTGTAGCTTACATGTTTACTTATATCGAAATAGTTTTTAGTGATTATAAATATATATAAAATTCTTTATTTATTGCAGGTATTAAAATTACTGTAGCTAATAAAGTGATAATATAATGGCTTCTCAATTAATTGGTGATTCGGAGAGGCAACGTGTGATAGATCGCATAACACGTTCATGGGTTGCCAAAAAGCTGCGAAGAAGTGAGGACTTCGTCAAAAGAAATTGGAATAAAACTTTGGATGAATGTGAAATGGATACAACCAAATCTGGGCGCCCAAATTTGCCACTCTCTCAGGAAACAAAGGACATCATTCAAAGCGGTACGCGTAAGCGGAAAAACAGCTGTGCTAAACTTTCTAGAGAGATCGAAGTGTTGAGAGGAAAGATCGTTAGTGGTGAGATCATTCGACTGTACCGTCATAGGCAAGGCTTAAAGCCTTGGCATGAACTTCCAAAGCCAAGAAAAACTCAACTTAACATCGATGACAGAATGTGGTTTGCCCATTATCTTGAAGATTCGGATGTGGATGATTTCATGTATTTAGCTGTCTCCGATGAATTTTTTGTTTATGTAACACGTCGGCCTAACTACCAAAATGATCGATTGTTGGCCACAACACCAGATGAAATCGATGACAATGAACATTATCGCGAATTATTAAAATGTCCAGACTGTGTTGGTGTGTTTGTTTGTTCACTGCAAAGAAGCTCATGTGGGTGCTGAAGCCAAATGGTCAGAGTTGGGATGGACAGTATTTTCGTGATATTATTCTATCCCAGCATGTCATTCCTTTTCTAAGAAACCCAAACAATGTTATGGATGTCGATCAGGTCACACTTCTGCACGATAAGGCCCCCTGCTTTAAGGCATTAGCCACTCATCAGTTGTTGCGGAACCATGAGATCGATTTCTTTGGAAATGAAGAATGGCCAGGAAATTCTCCTGACCTGAACGTCTGTGAACACATTGGATCAGTTATAAAGGACAAGGTTGAATGTCTCTTGTTTCAAGAATCTGCAGCAAATCGATTTTCGAAGGATACAGTGACGCAACACATTGAAACTTTTAGCAAATTTGCGTAACGATCAAGATCTATTCACGTCACTTTTGGCACCCTACCCAAAGCGAATTCAGGCTGTCTTGGAAGCCAATGGCGGGAACACCAAGTTTTAATTGTTTCTCATTAAATGCAGGATTAAATTCTCTTTTGTAAGGTATGTTTAGTTTTACTGTACCTCTAATGGTTTAGGCCATGGGCGGGGGGGCTAAGGTTTATTGGAGCCCGTATATATATATATATATATATATATATATATACTGTACGTTACAGGCATAGTATGAAATTCAGGTATTCTATACATTGCGGTATGCTTTTTAGGCAAAGTATGAAATGACTGTTGTATTACACCTAGGTTAGGTTAATTGAATGCCAGATTAGATCAACTGTATGCCCTTGACGATTGGTTAGGTTAAGTCGTGATATTTTCGTTAGTTTTGACAGTAAACGAAAATATCATGACTTAACCTAACCAATCGTCAAGGACGTACAGTTGACCTAACCGGGCATTCAATTAACATTCATTAACATTCATTAACCTTCATTAACTTTCATTTCATACTTTGCCTAAAAACCATACGGCAATGTATAGAAAATGCCTGGTATTGTATAGAATGCCTGAATTTCATATTTTGCCTGTAACATATATATACATGAAAATTATTTCACGAAAGTAACACGTGAATAATATTTACAATTAAAATAACCTCGAACGAAAATTAAACATGAAATAGTGTTCAAGCGCTTTCGTTTAATGACATCTTCAGGAACACTCAGTGTTCCTAAGGATGTCTTCAGACGAAAACGCTTGATCACTATTTCGTGTTTTATTTTCGTTCGTGGATATTTTAATGACGTCACATTGAGAGGCTTCACTCAAGGCATTTGTCTCTGCCTTGCTTCATACCCCAACCTCGTTTTAAGGACTCCGGGGCACGACACCTCGATTTCTCTCATCTGAAGAGAAACCCTTAGTGACAAGAGAGGTATCATCATGTAAACATCGTTATCAGGCCCATTTTTGGCCTGGTGTCATTCACTTAATTTTATATAAAGACATATCATTACCTCGCGTGTTATTAATATTGAAGTCATTAATCAAGTGCACATTTAATTTCAACTGAACTTATATTCAAACAACAAACTTTTATTTTGTCTCATTCATAAATCATTTACGTTGTTTAATAAAGGAAGAAAACTCATTCTATCAATCAACCTAATTAATAACATTATTTGGTCTGCTAAAAACCTGGTGACCTTGGCCTCAAGCAGTCATGATTGACATTAATTAACATTATCAATATTATTATTATTATTATTATCTTTCAACGAGCCATTCTCTCTCTCTCTCTCTCTCTCTCTCTCTCTCTCTATATATATATATATATATATATATATATGTTAAACACAGACCGTGCATGGAACAAGGAACTCTTCTGGGAAAATTAAATCCACTATAGTCCGAATAAGTAATGGTAAATGGCAAATACCATAGTTTTTCTTTTTCATGATGCAAGCCCGACGTGGGCAACGGGTCTCTCGCAAAGAGGTCCCATAAATATAGCTTCCCTCACCAGCTATCTGCAAAGCAGACAGGATCCAGCTTTGGGACATGGATCTAGGGTTTAAAGCAAGCCTAGCCCTGCTACATTTAGAACCTCAATATAAGCAAAAGACTCGTTGCATTCACGTCGGATTGAATACATCACAGAAAAAGGGGTAACTATTGTATTTTTAGCCAAAAAAAACAAAACTTAAACCTCAACCGGTTATATATATATATATATTATATATATATATATATATATATATATATACTGTATATGAGGGAGAGATTGTAGACACCGAGTCACCAGGGAAGTACTCCGTCGGGGACGTTAGACACAAGATAGGGAGTGTTGGAACTCCCGTTTCTCCTGTCACTGTCCTTCTTAGTTAATCTTTTTCTGTCTCATCTACTTTGTGAGCAGTCCATCATGCTCTCAAACACACACTTCTCTCCCTATTCCTCACTACATATACATGCATCTTACACATTACATAATCTTTTCAAAATTTAAAAATAAAAATGGCATCAACTTCAAGAGCATCAAAGTTCCCTGGAGAGAGGACCACAAAATGTTCCCCCTTCTGGCTCCCCCGCTGCCGATCCCGAGAACGCAGACCAGGGTAGAGGAGCTGGATCTGCTACCGACCATTCGAGATGTTCTGGGCCTCTGCCTGATTCACTTTTCATTAATTTCTGCAACATTCGTGGCCTTTTCTCAAATTTTCAATCTGTTGAGCACCACCTCTCCTCCTCTAAATCTCATCTTCTCTGACTTACTGAAACTCAGTTGTCTGAGACGACTGACATCAACCCCTTTTCTATACCCTCTTACTTTCTCCATACTCAATTTCACTCCAAAGGTGGATGTTGCGTATATGTACGCAATGACCTAACTTGTTCTCGTATTCCAAAACTCGAATCTTTCGAATTCTATACCCTCTGGCTACTGCTTACATGTCAATCTCATACTAAATACATCTGCGCTGTTTACCTTTCTTCTAATTATACTAACTATCCAAAATTCTTTGACGACCTCACTTCCAAAGTGAAATACTGCTATCCCGCTCTACCTTTGCTGAAATCTCCATTTCAGGGGATTTCATTGTTCACTACCACCTTTGGCTTTCCTCCCATTTCACTGACATCCCTTGTGAACTAGCTTACAACTTTTCTATCCTAAATGACCTAGAGCAGATTGTACAACACTCTACTTGTATCCCGATCGTCTTGGAGATAGGCCCAACATTCTGGATTTATTTCTTACCTTTCATCATTCTTCTTACTCTGTGAAACTTTTCTCTCCGTTGGGCTCCTCCGATCACAATCTTATATCTGTTTCCTGTCCTCTCGCTCCAATTCGTCCTTTGGATCCTCCCCAGAGGAGGCGTCTTTGGCTCTTCGGTGCCGCTGATTGGGAGGCCCTTCGGCAGTAATTCTCTGATTTCCAGTAGAATGATTACTGCTTCCGTGGCTGGGACCCCTCCGAGTGTGCTGAGTGCATCACGGAGGTGATTCTCTCTGGCTTGGAGGCATACATTCCATATTTTATTCCTACTACTAATGCAAAAACCTTTTTTTTAACTTTACTTGTTCTAATGCTATCCGCAACACAGAGGAGTCTTTCAGAAGGAACCGTCGCCATCCAACTCCTGACTCTAACTCAGCTTATATTTCTGCCCAGAATCGTGCAAAATCTGTTCTTCGACTTGCCAAAAAATTCCTTTATTTGACAAAATTTGAAAACCTATCCAATTCTAATTCTTCTCGCTCTTTCTGGCATCAAGCAAAGAACCTCTTCAACAACTTTAATTCCTCTTCTTTCCCTCCTCTTTTCCATTCCTATGCCTCAATGCCGTCTCTCCTCCTGACGAAGCTGAACTTTTCGCTCAAACTTTCGCTTCCAACTCAACCCTGGACGATTCCGATGCTGTTCCTCCATCTCCTCCTCTCTCTGACTTTATTATTGTCATAACCATGCGACCTACCATTTCTATGGTTGAGCCGTATCCATGTTTGTGCCATTAGAAGTTCGCTGTGAGAAGCGAATGTCCCTTAAATTTATTCCCTTAAAGTACAGACAAGCCAATCGACGGTTTAGATCAGGGATTCCCAAAGTGGTCTGTACAGACCCCCAGGGGTCTGTAGGAAGCTTCCAGGGGGGTCTCTAAGCTTTTGGAAAAATAGTAACATTAACTATATTAAAATAAATTTCCATTAATTTCATTAAAATATGGTAGTTCCAAAGTGGATCATTTCTCCATTTGATACAAACAGTGATGTTACAGATTTGGAGTTTGATCTGCAAGAAGAAATCATCCAAATGAAAGTTGACATTGAAGCTAAATCACTTTACTCAAATGAAAGTCTTAGTGGATTTTGGCGCAATAAAAAACTTGCAGAAAACTATCCCAAATTGCAAAAAGTTGCTGAACCTTTTTTGTTAGCTTTTCCTAGTTCATATATGGTAGAAGCTGGATTTAGTCATGCTACCAGTATCTTAACCAAGCAGAGAAATCGACTTGACCTTGAAAATAATGGCGATTTGAGATTGAAACTCACTAATCTGGAACCGAATATTCCTTCACTTTTAAATGCCCATCAACCTCACCCTTCACACTAGACATTCGGTAAGTGTTTATTAAACTGGTTTAATGAGCGTAGAATGTTTAATTTTACATTAATTTAAAAGCTATCTATGTTTATGAAATATACTATAGTTTGTAACTGAATTCATAATTTTTTTGTGGGGGGGTCTATGTCCGTACGGAATTAATATTTAGGGGTCCTTGGTGGTAAAAGTTTGGGAACCCCTGGTTTAGATCGTTTAACATTTCCAGCAGAATATTACTCATATCTCCATTTTCCATTTGTTATAGAATTTATTATAAATAATTATTGTCGTCTTGCATCTAACCCTCATCCCTAAATATTATGCATGCACATTGAATGTGGCATAATTTGAACCCTTGTTTGTACTTCTTTATTCATTTACTTCATTCTTCCTCAAATGTACCCAATTCCTTAATATTTACTGTATACTCGTATAAGTGTATATATTTAATTAATAGTTTCACTCACTCTTGTAACATGGCTGTAAACCCTTCATTACTGTATCTCTCTAATTCGTTTCTTCTATTTTCTCCAAATAATGACTTATACTGTACGTACGAATTAAATAACTATGGCGTATTAATTATGAATTAACGTATTGTATAATTTGATAAACTATGACGTCATAGAGTAACTTAATTCCCTTCACGTTTTCCATACCTTGAATACTGAATTACGTGTTTAGTATGTGGATATCTTTCACATTGAGTGTATGGTAAATTCTTTAATAATAATAAAAACTTCACTCTCTAGAAGTCATTATTTATATGTTGTGGCCTATCTGGTGTTATGCAGTATAAATATTATTCGACCATATTCATTCATACGTCCATGTCCTTTCTTGACCGTTATCTTTATTAATTTTATTACTTATTAATTCATCTACCTATTGTCTACTTATGCCCTATCAACCTATCAGTCCATGCTTACTCGTGTCCGACTATATTACGCACACAACCTATTGTGTGACGTATCGATATGTGCACAATACTTTATGCATTCGTACATGTCCCCCGATGATCATGATTACATACATAGTTACCTACATGTAAATACGTCCACATGTATTCTTTTTACTTTTTCTTTTAATTATGTAACCTCTCTCAAGATACTCGTTAACGCCAAAAGCGGGCATCTGAATTCGAAATCTTCTCTCTTGCTCCTACTACCACTTTATAACGTTAAGATGTTATGTTGTGTTATTATAATATACTGTATTGTTTCCCTGCCAGGCCACTGGTTCGTTATCTGCTTACATCACATAGTTATCCACGTTCTCATTACTTGTACTTACTATTTCTACCTAATTGTCATTCAAATTCTATATTACTTATGTGTTACGTTATCATAAATGTCCGTGTACTTCCAATGGAAAGTACACCATATTTTTCCTCCGCTTTCTTCATTGCTGGCTATTTAGGCTTTCAAACTATGATAACCAACCATTTTTCTGATAATATTTGACATAATTTGGTGTAATCATTGTTAACTAAAAATATACAACTGTTGTTAATACCCTTTAAATTATAGAACAACGGTTAACTCTCCTTTATTATATAAATTGTATCACCTACTTAGATTACTTCAGTATTAGATATGTCAATTAACAATTTGCTAATATTGTAATTAACTGTAATAATTTAATATGATGTACTTAATATACTCGGAGCATGTCAGCACCGCGACATTATGTCACCATCCAAAAATGTATACTTTACAAAAATTAGTATTTTTTGTTAAATTTTTGTATCTTTCTAAATTTCGTTGTATGCTTAAATTATGCTTAACGTCCAAGAATTCTTTAGCTCTCCAGTTAAAGTGGGAGCTTAACCTTCAACTGCACTCCCCCAAAATTTAGCCTTATTTATTTCTTGTATTGTAAATGAAATCATTCCTGCCGTAGCCCTTACTCGAGGACGACGAGCCTCCTCCCTTTCAATTCCTGCCGTAGCCCTTACTCGAGGAGGACGAGCCTCCTCGCTTTAAATTCCTGCCTGAGCCATTGTCGAAAAAGGTTGAATCTCTCCCTTTCAATTCCTGCCTTACCTCTTACTCGAGGAGGACGAGCCTCCTCACTTTAAATTGCTGCCTGTATCTTCATTTGATTAAGACCATATAATTCTCCCTAACCACTGTCAAAAGAGGTCGAGCTTCTACCCTTGTAGATTCCTACCTGAGACTTAGACCAAGGAGGTCGAACCTCCTTCCCTTTAAGTTCCTATCTTCGTCACCAGTTGACCTGTTAAATATTCCTGCCATAGCTTTTGCCCGAGGAGGTCGAACCTCCTCACTTTCAATTCCTGCTTGAGCTGTTGTTGCAAGAGGTAAAACCTCCCCCCCTGTAAACTTCTGATTATCAGTGCCTCGTTCTGTATATACTTTGTGTAATAAAAATTATATGAGTGAACGAAAACTCCAATTGAGAATTGGTGTTTCCATTCACCCCTTCGGAAAAAAACTTGGTAGAAACTGTTTCTTGTTACTCGGATGCTCTCCGGCTAAGGCCGAGCTTAACCAACAAGGACCACCTTCGTTGGATTGTCCAAAGTGCATTCATCTTAAAAGTCGCCAGCGGGCAGTGGCCCGCGTACACGCGCGACATTATGTCTAAAATTAGAATCTCTTCCAAAGATGTTCTTTCTGCCCTCTCTGGGCTCAACTCTTGGAAGGCGTACGGTCCTGATGGTGTTCATCGTGTTGTTCTTAAGAACTGTGCTTCAGTGCTGACACCCTGCCTAAGAAATTCTTCCGTCTTTGTCTCCCATCTGGTACGTTTTCTTTCCTGTTGGAAGTTGGCTTTCATTCAGCCTGCCCAAACAATGGTGGCCGCTCTCAACCCTCCAACTATCGTCCATTGCTTTCATTTCTTGCTTTTCTAAAGTTTTTGAATCTATCCTTAATCAGAAGATTCTTAAACACCTCTCTTCTCAATCTTCTCTCAGATCGTCAGTGTGGGTTTCGCAAGTGACGTTAGACTGGCGATCTTCTTGCATATCTCTCTGACTCTTGGTCATCCTCCTTTCAGGATTTCGGTGAAACTTTGGCTGTTGTGCTAGACATATCAAAAGCTTTTGATAGAGTTTGGCACAAATCTTTAATTTCAACACTGCCCCCCTTCGGTTTCTGTTTCTATCTGTCTTCATCTCTAATTCTGGCCGAGCCATAGATGCCACACAACTATCCTCTTACCTTCGACAATACACAACTCAATATCTTTCCTCTTCTCTTCACATTCTTGGCATTTCCTTTTCTCGTGATTTTTCCTGGAAAGATCACATATACTTTCTTTCCAAAACAGTTTCTATGAGTTTAGGTGTGTTGTATCGCCTGCGCAGTTTTTTCACCCCCGCCCAGTTGCTGTCACTGTACAGTGGTTTTATCCGCCCCTGTATGGTGTATGCTCCTCATGTGTAGGGTGGCTCAACCCACACAGACGTACTTAACCGTGTGGAATCAAAGGCTTTTCGTCTCATCAATTCCGCACTTTTTATTCACTGTCTTCATTCCCTCTCTCTTCGTCGCAATGTTGCCTCACTCTCTTTTTACTATCGCTATTATAACGGACACTGCTCTTTTGAACTCTCTAACTGCATGCCTCCTCCTTTAAGAAGAGCAACGCAGCACCAGACTTTCCACACGTTCTCATTCCTTTTTTGTCCAACTCTCCAACGCAAGGGTTAATTGGTATTTTCAATCTTTCATCTACTCAACCGGTCAACTCTGGAACAATCTTCCTCAGTCCATCTTTCCCCCTGTCTGTGAATTCCAATCCTTCAAACGCAAAGTGTCTTGGCATCTCCAAAACCCTGGACCTTGATTTTGATTCTATCTCTATGGGGAGGGGCTCGCTTTTGCGGGCATCACCCTCAGCCCCTCCTTCCTATATATATATATATGTTAACTCCTCCGTTTATGACCTTGGGTGGTTCGAGGTTGACAGGGGTTCTGGTTAGGTGGCAGCAACCGATTTCTCATTCTGGGTGTAGGGAATTGCAGTAGTTTCTCTTATACTAACCTCTAATTTCTTCTTGTAGTGGATCGGAGGATTCTGTAAAACTTACTAAATTCTCTAATGGTTCCCTGAGTCTTCTTGTAGCGTATCGGGAATTTATTTTTTTCTATTTTAAGACTAAGTTCGCTGAAGAGAACAGGGCTGGAAGGCGAAGACAAAGATATTCTCTGACTGTAGTTTACTGCTTCTAAAATGTTACAGGTAATGCTCAGCCTCCAGGTCAGATTAGAATAATCGGAGCAAGTGTAGTTTACGTCCCCCTGACGCAAAAGGGGACAAAAACTACACTAGTTCAAAGTTGGGAAACGTGAACTACACCAGGATCTTTAGGAGACATTTTTTAAATGAATCCATCAAATAAAAGTTAAAACTAACGAAAATAATACGACTTAACTTAACCAGTCGTCAATTTATATATATATATATAATATATATATATATATTATATATATATATATATATATATTGACGATTGGTTAGGTTAAGTGGTAATATTTTCGTTAGTTTTAACGTTTTATTTGATTAGGTATACGTGGACAACGTTGGGGAACGCAAACTACACTTAAATAAAGTAAGGGAACGTAAATTACACTAGGACTAGGATAATATAAGGGAACGTAAACTACACTTGCTCCGAATAATCGGAACAATCAGAATAATAAGAATGACAATTTGAAAAATTATACGAGTTTATATTCACAAATTTTGGTGACATCATTGTTATTTAATGTTGACCTGTTTTGTTTTTGTTTGCAAAATATTTGAAGATAAGGTAGATTTTTTGGCTGTAACAGTGTCTAGAGAGATAAGCAAGATATTTGAAGATGAAGCCATATTTTTATTTTAAACCGCATATTGACAGATCTGATGTTATCATGATCTGCCGAATTAACTGAAAATGGAAATTGAAATATGCATTTTATTATGGATTAAAATTAAACATGAAAATGAGCCAAAATCAAATGCATCTTTAACAAGTAAGAGAGAATGTACAAAGAAAATGAACATTGCAGAATTTAACACGATTACATAATTAACCTAATCTAAACAATGATTAAGTAATTTAAAAAAAGAAATAATTCATCAATTATTCAGCAAAAATAAAATAGAAAGAAAATAAAAAAAAAACGCGTTTTATATACAGTTAGAGTGTCACGCGAGTTTGGACTTTACATGCAAAATGAATATAAGAATTATTCATTTTTATTTTTACACACACACACACACACACACATATATATATATATATATATATATATATATATAAATATTATATATATATATATATATATAGATTAGGGCGGAGTGAAACCAGACAAAAGTTTTCTTTCCCTTTGGGCACACTGCAATTACAGTATATTGTGGTTTTAACTAGGAAACACAAAGAAAACTGAAATAATATTCTAGAGTATCTTGAACTGCCCATTTTTTGCCAAAATATGAAATGGGTGGCGTAACTGGGTTTACGGTGGTTTATATCTGATTCTTGGTTATTTTGTGGGCAGTAGAATGGGCACAAAAGGAGAGAGTGCATTGCAATCGCAAATGTTGATCAATGTCGCAAAGGAAATGTTGCATAAGTTATGCAGCAAGGGGGGAATGTTGCAAGATGTTATGCAACAAAGGGGGAGGGACGAATGTTGCAAGAGCAACAAGGGTTAATCAGCTTGGAGGAGGAGTTATCTCTAAAGAGAAAGAGAGAGGAGAAGAAGAGAGAGGAAGAGGTGTTCGCCTGGCAGGAGTCAAGCGCATATTAAGACTTCAGCCGAGCAGCCGTTGTCTTAATATGTTCCTAATCAGCCAGTTGGCTTAATCAACCAGTGCCTCCAGGCATTATCAGCCAGCTGGCACAGTGTATACTTCGTTTTGGCACGTACACACCCGCCTATACGCCCATAAAATATTACGCACACACGATTATATGCGCCAGGTTCGAGACCCGGTGGCGGCGCGTCCTTCCACGGTTGGTAGATAAATGGGAAACCAGGGTAACCTAATGACCCGTGTTAAACTGTAGGTCTAAGGTGGAGTGTAAACATCCTTTCACGATTGGTAGATAAATGGGTAATCAGGGTGCCCTAGCAGGGATCCCTCTCGCGCGCTCTCTCTTATATACACACCCCGTTAAAAAGTAGGTCTAGGGAGGGGTGAAAAGTTTGGCCTTCGCCAGAATGAACAATTCGGGCTGAAGCCATCGAAAGCAAAGGTGATCGTATATATGTACAAATCTCTCTCTCTCTCTCTCTCTCTCTCTCTCTCTCTCTCTCTCTCTCCTGCTCTCTCTCTCTCTCTCTCTCTCTCTCTCTCTCTCTCTCTCCACTTCAATAACAAGGGTAAAGGTGTGCTAGGCGCGCTGCTCGACCGGCACCTATACAGAATGGTGAGGTCGAGTCCGGGGAGAGATGATGGGCCCCCACCGGGGAGAGATGAGGATGAGCCGGTGGCGGACATACCTTCGACTGAAGGGTGCGTCGAAGTACAGGTGGGTGACCCTCCTCCTACGTTGGAGGGGGCTCAGTCTCCTGCGGAAGTTGCCCCCTCGTTAGTGAGGGGCTCTTCAACTCCCGACAGCCCTGGCTGTTCGGGAAACGGGTCGTGCTAGGGGGCGGTCAGAATAGGGAAGGCTCCCTCGTGCAATGCTTTTTAATGCTAGGTCAATTAGGAACAAGTTTTGCGAGCTACGGGCGCTCTTAGCATCAGAATACCAGGATATCGTTGCTATCACCGAGTCCTGGATTCATACTGATCGTAGGGACTACGTTGGGGAGTTCGAAATTCCCGGGTATAGAATGTTTCGCAAAGACCGCACCCGTGGGGAGGGGGGTGGGGTACTAATATACGTCAGAGACACGTTGAGTCCGGTTGACTGCCAGTTCCGGTCGGAACGGGAGCTGCTTGGCGTCGATCTGAACGTGGGGAGGATACAGCCCTGTACACCGAACTCAGTAGCCTGCTAGGGGATAGGGTGTGTGTAGTTTTAGGAGACTTCAACTGTCGCGGCATAAAGTGGGAAAACAGGACTGCCGATGCTGAAGGGAGGAGGCTAGTTGACTTTGCTGATGAGAACTTCCTCACTCAGTGGGTCAACGAGCCTACACGAGGCGAAAGCGTTCTAGACTTAGTATTCACGACCGAAGACAACCTCGTCACTGTCCTCACCGTTGACGAATCGTTGGGCGGGAGTGATCACGGTCTTATTAGGTTCCGTGTGTGCGTCCCTCGGGTGAAGCGTAGTAACTCGAGAGGCAGTAAGCTCGATCTCCGGCGGGCGAACTTTGTTAGCCTCAGGGATAGCGTAGCAGAGATGGGGTTAGAGGTTGGCGGCGATGTTGAGGGAGTGTGGAGTGCATTCCTGGATGAGTTTATGGTGCTGCAGTCTGCTGCCATACCCTCAAAACCGGTCACCCCTGCTTCAACGCAGCCTAAGTGGTTCAATCGTGGCATCGCTTCGGCTATCCGAAATAGGAAAGTAGCGTATAGGAGGGCGAAGGCCAATCGTTCCCACGAGAACACTGAAGCGTATGTCCGCCTGTGTAGGGAAGTGAAGGCGAAGGTTAGGCTAGCGAAACGTAACGAAGAACTACGGGTGGCAAGCCTCTGCAAGGGGAACCCTAAGGAGTTCTTCAGTTATGTTAATAGTAGAAAGCCCATTAGAAGCATGATAGGTCCTTTAAAGGACGGAAGCGGCGTTCTGCGGACCTCCGACGCGGACATCGCTAATGTGCTTAATGAGTACTTTGCGGGAGTGTTCACCAGGGAGGATACCCGCGTCATCCCCGAGCCAGCTGTGAGGCACGAAGGTGCTGGCCTGGATAGTGTTAGATGTACCGCGACAGTCGTTGCTCATAGAATAGACAAACTGAGCGCGTTTAAGGCTCGTGGGCCAGACCAGTTTCTCCCCAGTGTTTTGCGAGAAGTGCGCGACCAGGTGGCTCCCCACCTGGCTACAGTCTTCAACAAATCGTTGGTGATGGGCCAGGTGCCTGGTGACTGGAGGGAGGCCAACGTGACCCCTATCTTTAAGAAAGGGGATCACGAAAGTCCAGGGAACTATCGTCCTATTAGTCTCACTTCAGTTGTAGGTAAATTATTAGAAAGGATAATAGCTGATAGAATCGTTGACCATTTGGATTCCTACAAGCTGCTTGGGGACTCCCAACATGGGTTTAGACGGCATAGGTCGTGTCTCACCAACTTGCTCGAGTTTTTCCACGTCATGTTGAGTGAGTACGATAAGAGTAGGGCGATTGATATACTTTATCTCGACTTTCAGAAAGCCTTTGATAAGGTACCTCACCGCCGGCTAATGGCGAAAGTGCGCGCGCTGGGTATCGGTGGGGAAATAGGTAGGTGGATTGAAAACTGGCTGAGGAATAGGCGGCAGAGGGTGGTAATTAAAGGGGCTAGTTCGGGTTGGGCCTCGGTCACTAGTGGGGTTCCTCAGGGTTCCGTTTTGGGGCCACTGTTGTTTACCATTTACATAAATGATATCGACGGTGGCATCGTCAGTCGGATCGCCAAATTCGCTGATGACACCAAGTTTGGGGCCAATGTTGGGACGCCCGAAGCGATCGAGGAACTGCGTGCGGACCTAGGTAGGATAGGAGAGTGGTCCGAAAAATGGCAAATGCCGTTTAACTTGGGTAAATGCAAAGTGATGCACATTGGCTACGCCAATCCCAAATCGGACTACTCGATGTTGGGCAGTAATATCGAGGTGACTGATTTAGAAAAGGACTTGGGTGTGCTAATTAGCAGCGACCTTAAGTTTACGAAACAGTGTGTAGAGGTGGAAAAGAAAGCCCAGAAACTATTGGGTTATATCAGGAGGCAATTTCAGTTTCGGAACAAGGAGATTGTGCTCTCACTGTACAATTCCCTTGTTCGGCCGTACCTGGAGTATGCTGTGCAGTTCTGGTCGCCCACCCTCAGGAAAGATATTGAGAGGCTGGAGCGAGTGCAGGCGAGGGCCACAAAGTTAATCCCTTCTGTTAGGCATATGGGCTACAATCGACGGTTACGCGCCCTGAACTTGTTTTCGCTTGAGACTCGGAGGCTGCGCGGTCAACTGATCGAGGTTTTCAAGCTCTTACGAGGGTTCAACGATGTCGATTTTAGAAGTATGTTTAGTTTAAATGATAACCCAACTCGCAACAATGGTTGGAAGTTGGATTTGAAACGGTTTAGGACTAGTGTGTGTGGGAATTACGTTACGTATAAGATCTGTGACACATGGAACAGGTTACCTTCGGAAGTTGTGAACAGTTCCTCTGTGGATCAGTTCAAGAAAAGGTTAGACGAAATCTTGCACACTATTTGAGTGTGTAAAGACATTTAGGACTTTAGGACCTCAGTCTGCGGAAATTTCTTTTCCTATAAAATAGTTAATATCTGGAACCAACTTCCCTCAGAGGTTGTTTCCAGTCAAAGTGTAAATGTGTTTATAAATAGGCTAGACAAAGTACTGAATACTCTCATGTGAGCAAACTAAATATAGAGCTATTTATATATTCTCCACTTTCCTGTAAAATTTCCTTGGTTACTTTTCCAGGGTCAAGGTATTTTCTTCAACCTTTTTCCGTACCTGCCTCTGGCAGGGAGGGAGCGGAGGGTGGGGAGAGAGCCTTCTACTTTTCTATCCAGTTTTCTACTACTGCTAGGATAGTTGAAAGAAAAATAAACTTTTAAAAAATTTTCCCTGGCACCCGTTGCCATTGGTACCTCCTCGGTATGGGCCGCAAGGCCTTTTGAGGTACTTCTTTTCCTTGTAACTCCTTGTAACTCTCTCTCTCTCTCTCTCTCTATTAGAAGGGATAATAGCTGATAGGATCGTTGACCATTTAGATTCCTACAAGCTGCTTGGGAACTCCCAACATGGGTTTAGACGGCATAGGTCGTGTCTCACCAACTTGCTCGAGTTTTTCCACGTCATGTTGAGTGGGTACGATAAGAGTAGGGCGATTGATATACTTTATCTCGACTTTCAGAAAGCCTTTGATAAGGTACCTCACCGCCGGCTAATGGCGAAAGTGCGCGCGCTGGGTATCGGTGGGGAAATAGGTATGTGGATTGAAAACTGGCTGAGGAATAGGCGGCAGAGGGTGGTAATTAAAGGGGCTAGTTCGGGTTGGGCCTCGGTCACTAGTGGGGTTCCTCAGGGTTCCGTTTTGGGGCCACTGTTGTTTATCATTTACATAAATGATATCGACGGTGGCATCGTCAGTCGGATCGCCAAATTCACTGATGACACCAAGCTTGGGGCCAATGTTGGGACGCCCGAAGCGATCGAGGAACTGCGTGCGGACCTAGGTAGGATAGGAGAGTGGTCCGAAAAATGGCAAATGCCGTTTAACTTGGGTAAATGCAAAGTGATGCACATTGGCTACGTCAATCCCAAGTCGGACTACTCGATGTTGGGTAGTAATATAGAGGTGACTGATTTAGAAAAGGACTTGGGTGTGCTAATTAGCAGCGACCTTAAGTTTACGAAACAGTGTGTAGAGGTAGAAAAGAAAGCCCAGAAACTATTGGGTTATATCAGGAGGCAATTTCAGTTTCGGAACAAGGAGATTGTGCTCTCACTGTACAATTCCCTTGTTCGGCCGCACCTGGAATATGCTGTGCAGTTCTGGTCGCCCACCCTCAGGAAAGATATTGAGAGGCTGGAGCGAGTGCAGGCGAGGGCCACAAAGTTAATCCCTTCCGTTAGGCATATGGTCTACAATCGACGGTTACGCGCCCTGAACTTGTTTTCGCTTGAAACTCGGAGGCTGCGCGGTCAACTGATCGAGGTTTTCAAGCTCTTACGCGGGTTCAACGATGTCGATTTTAGAAGTATGTTTAGTTTAAATGATAACCCAACTCGCAACAACGGTTGGAAGTTGGATTTGAAACGGTTTAGGACTAGTGTGTGTGTGGGAATTACTTTACGTATAAGATCTGTGACACATGGAACAGGTTACCTTCGGAAGTTGTGAACAGTTCCTCTGTGGATCAGTTCAAGAAAAGGGTAGACCAAATCTTGCACACTATTTGAGTGTGTAAAGACATTTAGGACCTCAGTCTGCGGAAATTTCTTTTCCTATAAAATAGTTAATATCTGGAACCAACTTCCCTCAGAGGTTGTTTCCAGTCAAAGTGTAAATGTGTTTAAAAATAGGCTAGACAAAGTACTGAATACTCTCATAGTTTAAGACTAAAACAGAAGAAAACTCTGCAGGAGTTCGCTTGCACGGTGTCTCTGTCAGCAAGCTAAATATAGAGCTATTTATATATTCTCCACTTTCCTGTAAAATTTCCTTGGCTACTTTTCCAGGGTCAAGGTATTTTCTTCAACCTTTTTCCGTACCTGCCTCTGGCAGGGAGGGAGCGGAGGGTGGGGAGAGCCTTCTACTTTTCTATCCAGTTTTCTACTACTGCTAGGATAGTTAAAAGAAAAATAAACTTTTACAAAATTTTCCCTGGCACCCGTTGCCATTGGTACCTCCTCGGTATGGGCCGCAAGGCCTTTTGAGGTACTTCTTTTCCTTGTAACTCCTTGTAACTCTCTCTCTCTCTCTCTCTCTCTCTCTCTCTCTATCTCTCTCTCTCTCTCCCTCTCGCTCTCCCTCTCTCTCTCGCTCTCCCTTTCCACGTCATGTTGAGTGAGTATGATAAGAGTAGGGCGATTAATATACTTTATCTCGACTTTCAGAAAGCCTTTGGTAAGGTACCTCACCGCCGGCTAATGGTCAAAGTGCGCGCGCTGGGTATCGGTGGGGAAGTAGGTAGATAGATTGAAAACTGGTTGAAGAATAGGCGGCAGAGGGTTGTAATTAAAGGGGCTAGCTCGGATTGGGCCTCGGTCACTAGCGGGGTTCTTCAGGGTTCCGTTTTGGGGCCACTGTTGTTTATCGTTTACATAAATGATATCGAGGCTGGTATCGTCAGTAGGATCGCCAAATTCGCTGATGACACCAAGCTTGGAGCCAATGTTGGGACTCCCGAAGCGATCGAGCAAATGCGTGCGGACCTATGTAGGATAGGAGAGTGGTCCGAAAAATGGCAAATGCCGTTTAACTTGGGCAAATGCAAGGTGATGCACATTGGCTACGCCAATCCCAAGTCGGACTACTCCATGTTGGGGAGTAATATCGAGGCTACTGATTTGGAGAAGGACTTGGGCGTGCTAATCAGCAGCGACCTTAAGTTTACCAAACAGTGCGTAGAGGTGGAAAAGAGAGTCCAGAAGTTATTGGGTTATATCAGGAGGCAATTTCGATTTCGGAACAAGGAGATTGTGCTCTCTCTGTACAATTCTCTGGTTCGGCCGCACCTGGAGTATGCTCTGCAGTTCTGGTCGCACACCCTCAGGAAAGATATTGAGAGGCTGGAGCGAGTGCAGGCGAGGGCCACAAAGTTAATCCCTTCTGTTAGGCATATGGGCTACAATCGACGCTTACGCGTCTTGAATTTGTTTTCGTTGGAAACTCGTGGGCTGCGCGGTCAACTCATCGAAGTTTTCAAGCTCTTACGCGGGTTCAACGATGTCGATTTTAGGATCATGTTTAGTTTAAATGATAATCCAACTCGCAATAATGGTTGGAAGTTGGATTTGAAACGGTTTAGGACTAGTGTATGTTGGAATTACTTTACCTATAAGATCGGCATGAACAATAAAAGGGCATAAATATTTATGGAATATATATATATACAGGGTGTACATAAAGTCAGGATCTATTTTTGTGAAGCACTTGGAAATTATATGGAATTCAATCATAAAATGATAAAGTGGTAACATTTATTAAATAATTAAGAGTAGGATTCGACGTGACGCCCATCAGTATCCCTGCACAGCTCAAATCGTTCCGCAGCATTTCTAAACATATTCTGGAGCATTTGCGGGGTTATGTAATCTGCAGCAGTTCGTATACGTGTACGTAAGTTTTCAAGACTCGTAATCTTCGTCTGATAGACGTGCGATTTGATAAAGCCCCATGCAAAGAAATCTAAAGGGGTTGAATCTGGTGATCTCGCTGGCCAAGGTCTGTTGCTTCCGCGTCCGATCCAGCGATTTGGAAAACGTCCATTTAGATAATCCTGAACAATTTTGGCATAGTGACAAGGAGCACCATCATGTTGATAGACGACGGTACTAACAATCCTATCCCCAATCAGCTGAGGTTCAAGGAATTGCTGCAACATGTCCACATAAATAAGCCTCGTAACTGTAGCTTCAGCAAAGAAAAAAGGACCATAAACTTTAGATTTTGTTAAACCCATCCAGACATTAACTTTAGGTGAGTCTGTTTCCCAATTTTGGACGAAATCATTCGGTCTTTCATCTGCCCAAATTCGATAGTTATGGCGATTTACTTATTCACACGTATGGAAAGTGGCTTCATCACTAAAGAGAATGTTGTCCATTAAATTATCACTCCAGATTTGTTCTACGAGATCAGCACACACAGCACTTCGTCGAGGGAAATCTTCCTCATGTAAATCATGTAAAACCTGCAAATGATAGCTTTTCTTCTGCAAATTAACTTTCAGAATTTTGTGCACAGATGACGTCGGGAGGCCGAGTCTGTGTGATGCAGCACGAACGGACGTACGTGGCTCCTCAGTGATAATTCCGCGTACTGCATTCACGGTAAGATCTGACATACACGGTCGTCCTGATCTTGCTTCATCATTTACAGATCCCGTTCGTTTAAATTTGTTCACCAATTTTCGTATTGTCTTGTCTATTGGCCCCGGCTTATGAAATCTCCTTCTAAACTTCTCTCTGATGTCATTGTATTTCTTTCCCTCGATTCGCCAAATTACTATTAACACACGCTCTTCTGTATTCATTCTAAGGGCTTCTGAAAAGAAAAATAGAAAAAAATAATTATTTCACAAAAATAGATCCTGACTTTATGTACACCCTGTATATATATATATATATATATATATATATATATATATATATATATATATATATACAATTATGTTAAACACCGTTCTGAAATTGTGTTTGACGCAGAAGTTTATGATATCGAAACAAACTTTGGCGTTTAATGATCCGCATCCATCACACATCTGTTATTTTTTTAAAATTTATTTATTGTATCATTCGCGAATCTGTGCCCAATAAACTTTCACAGATGGGAGAATTGTCCCGAAGGGCTGAAGAACTTTGTGCGCTGGTTGTTTTTCCTTTTCCTTCATGGGTAATTAATTATCTTCCAGTTTGAGACGTTTTATATTACAAAGGAAATAAATTTTTCCGATCCTATTTTAGATAAGTCACCATAAATAAATTTACAAACCAACCTCGTTAAGTTCCTCAGATCCCTCTCTCTCGCACTCTCTTTCTATCGGGCAGAATACAAGATCAAAAAACAACGCATTTCTCTCTCTCTACGAATGGGAATATATGACAAGCCCCAGATTTCACGGGGCAGCCAATCACAGCCATGTGGGCCGAGCCCAGAACCTATGTTTGGCTGCTAAGCGGGCCTACGTGTCAAGCTCCACCCAAAATTCACTGATAGCCAATAGGAAGCTCGCGATTCGTGTGTTGTAGGTTGATCACGATCCCGTTTATAAAAGGGGGCACTTTCATCTCAGGACTTCATTTCAGTAGTTTTTTCGCTTAGTGCTTTTGAAATACCCACCATGAGTGAGCTATACAACTCTCCCGAATTGTTTGAATCTCTGCAATTTATCTTTTCAATGCTGTGGATGGGAACACTACTTTCAGCGCAGACTGGTGCAGAAAGTTGCAATGCATTGCAAGATCCAAGGGACAACTCATTTGAAATGTAACTGATTATATCCATCGTTTCACTCAGTGATAAATAATTTTTTAAATTCATGATAAAGCGAAGTGAAAGGATATCTGATTTGTGATCATAATTTGCTTGGCGTTTTCTCTTATTTAAAATCTCCCATATATATATATATATATATATATATATATATATATATATATATCGGTCGTAATATAATCTACCCTAGAGTAGCCTAACCGGGACATAATACATCCTAGCCTAACCTAGCCTACATATATATATATACATATATATATATATATATATTATATATATATATATGTTAACCCTTCCGTCTATGGCCTGGGTTGGTTCGAAGTCGACGGGAGTTCTGGTTAGGAGGCAGCAACGGATCTGTTACTTGCAGTAGTTTCTTCTATACTACTCTCCGAGTTCTTCTTTAGTGGCTCGGAGGATTCTGAGAGGCTAATTAAATTCTCTGAGGGTTCCCCCCAATTCTTCTTGTAACGTATCGGGAGATTTTAATGACTAAGTTTTCTGAAGAGAGCACGGCTCGAAGGAGAAGATAAAGACTTTTTCTTTACTGTAATTTACTGTTAAAATGTTACAGGTAATGCTCAGCCTCGTAGTTTGAATCAGAATAATCATGGAAGAAATTATCGGGGTTTATATACCCCGATTCTACTAACATCATCATTATTAAATGTTGAAGAGGCTGCATTATTTTTGCACAATATTTGAAAATAAAGTAAATCTTTTAGCTGTGGTAATGTTTAAACGAATAAACAAGATATTTGAAGATGAAGCCATATTTTTATCTTAAACCGCGTATTTTCAGATCTGATGTTATCATGATCTGCCAAGTTTACTAAAAGTGGAAATTGAACTATGCATCTTTACAGTAAAATATGCATATGAGTAAAAATTAAAGGTTTAAGATTTACAATTAAATGCTTAGGCAAGACATGACTTCATCTTTTATAACGAAGAGAGAATGTATACAAATTATGAACATTGCAAAAAGTTTCTCAGGATTCATTATTAAGCTACCATCTTTTCGTCCTATTCCTCGCTAAACTACGTTTCCGTAAGAACAAACCATTCAACCAAGTTTTATATATATATATTATTCATGATATCCAGCGTACATTATCTTAATGTGAAAGCCCTGTAAATCCTAAAACTTAACCCCATATTAAATAAAATAGACTAATTGTATTCGGGCGAGAGCCGCATATAAAAAATTTCGTGAAGTTCAGAGAAACTTAATTGAGTTCTTTTAAGCTTTTATATCACATAAAAGTATTAACAAGCTTTTTACCCTACATTAGACCCACAGTTTAACACGGAATCCGTACTATACCCCACCACGGTGGGCCAGAAATTATAAAGTCCTCGCTCGGACTCGAACTCACTACCCTCCAACCAGCACTTAGAGTCTTTACCATTAGGCTACCCAGGTTACCCATTTATCTTCCAACCAACTGAATTTTTGTTATTATAACTATATATATCTCTCTCTCTGTATATATATATATTTACACAGTATACACGCAATAATTAATGAACCTACGAACAGGGTCAAAAGGCCAATGAGTGCGCTTTAAAATCCGTATCCCTGCCCACAGATCATCAGCGCTGAAGCAAGTGGTAGGGTACTTCCTCAAACCACGCCCCTCCACACAATGCACCAATGAAAACATGTTCTGAATGTGTCCTCGTCTGGGGGAGGGTTCTTATTACTCTGCATTCCCTGAAAAGTGTGTGTTTTCCCTACGTATATAAAAAGAATCATTTCCACCCCTGAGCGTCATTGTCCAGTTAGCTTTTTTCCCAGTGTGCTCTTCGTTTGATTACAATCTACGATGAATTCTAACAGCTATGGCGAAATACCAGCGTAAGTGACCTTCCCTCATCTTTTACAGTGCTTCCTTTCGTGATATAATTGTGTATTCGCTATTTTATATAACCCTAAATTTATTCGCAAGTGACGTTTTTGTATAGTATATTGAAATGTGGTTTTTTTTTTTATTTTGGCAGGAGCGCAAGAATTGTTAATGCTGAATTAGATAACTGTACCACACCGTCTGTTTTTGAAGATGGGGACATGCTGTAAGTATCGTAGTTGATTCATGCAAACACAATAATTTTACAGAAATATATATATATATATATATACACACAGTTTTTTATACGCACAAGAGGTGATCAAAAAGTTCACGGCCTGACAATGAAAGACGAATCAAGTTGATAGTTTTTATTATTTTTCTGCGTAGTCTCCTTTTAGGGATATACACTTTCTCCAGCGTTTATTCATTTTGGTCTTCTAACCAGGCATTTACAGCTGACAAGACTTCATCATCGTCCAAAAATCTCTGTTCACGGAGGTGTTCTTTTAATTTGGGAAACAGGTAGAAATCACTGGGCACTAAGTCTGGCGAATATGGAGGGTAATCAAGCAATTCGATGCCCATTTCTCTGATGGCAACCATCGCAACTGCGGACTTATGAGCAGGAGCATTGTTATGGTGAAACAGGACACCTCGAATGAGTTTCCCTCGTCGCTTTTGCTTGATGGCTTCGCGCAGTTGTTTCATTAGCCGTGCATAGTAATCACCTTTAATGGTGGTTCCTTTATCAAGGTAGTCAATGAGCACAACTCCCTTTGCATCCCACAAAACAGAGGCCATGACCTTGCCAACTGATGCCACAACACGAAACTCTTGAGTTGGAGAAAACGGATGTTTCCAAGATATACTTTGTTGTTTTGACTTGGATCGAAGTGATGAATCCATGCTTCATCCATAGTAATAAATCTAGATAAAAAAAATTCTGGATTTTGCTGGTAAAGGCGCAAACATTGTCTTTTAATTTGAACTCGAGTTCAAAGCTTTAATTTGTCTGTTAATACTGAATGAGAGCTGCCAAATGAAATGCCGACATTCTCAGCTATAAATCGAACCCTAAATCGGCGATTATTCATAACAAGATCATCGACTTTTTAGACACTTTCTTCAGAAGTTGATGTTGATGGCCGTCCAAAGGGTTCATCACTTTGATCGACGTGTTGCCCCATTCGAACTCCGCACACCACTTTTTAACAGTAGAATAAGATGAGGCAGTATCTCCTAATGATGCTGCATATCTTCAAAAACGTTTAAGGGAGTCATATTATTCATAGATATATTTAATGACGGCGCGTATTTAAAATTTGTCAATTTTCATAAAGTTTATTACATTACTTCACATTATAACCTATAAAACAAAAAAAATTGATTAGCGCTTTTATATTTTATACACATATTTGATAATAGTTGGACTGGATATGGTGTAAATTTGATCTCAAAATACGCATTTTATCTAGGTCAGTGTATATATATGTACTTTTGTTAACCTTTGGTTAGCTTCCGCCCGAATTGTTCATTCTGACGAAGGTCAAGCTTTTCACTCCACCTTAGACTTACAGTTTAACGTGGAATCCGAACCACGCCCCATCAGAAGCCCAGCGTCTTAACGACCAGGCCACCTAGGGTACCCATTTATCTACCAACCACTTTCTTTTATTGTGTGGAAGGATGAACAGCTGGGTTTTGCTGCGTGCCGGCTGCCGTCGGGTCTCGAACCCGGGGACGATGGATTCGTAGTCAGCGACACTAACCACTACACCACCGAGGCGCATATATATATATAATGTTATAATGTTATAATGTTTCAGACCAACAAAGACCCTAGGATCCACTCATGGCTGGTCTACCTAACTGTGTTCGTGTATTGTGTATGTCCTCCGTGGTGGCGGAGGGGACCTACAATTTTACGTGGGTTCCGAACCACAAGAACATAAGAAATTTATGTAAAAACTGCCGGTAAATTGGCAACGACCAATTTTTACGAAACTAAATAATTATCAATTTAAAACTAATTAATTATCGATTTAAAACTAAAGATAGAATCTCTGATCCAGAGGATCAAGTCATAATAGACTACTATCCACAAATATGTTACACTCTATATCTATTTATAAAGGACATGCAAATATATCGGATCCAAAGAATCCAGTCAATTTCATTACGGTATCCATCAAGTCACGTCCATATCGATAGCGGACCAAGTCAAAATTTACAATCATATACATTACAATATATACACTTACGAGAAAAAGAGTAGGTGTGGCTGTAAAGACTGTACAGTAATGTAGAAATGTGTGTGCACCCATTTTGGGTCTCCATTTAAAGGTGTTTGTGGGGCAAGTGAAGATCATGAGTTTTTCAATACCTCACAGTACTATGGGGGGCACCGCTCGGCAGAGGAATCTCTTTAAATGGGGTGTGTAAGGACAGAGAGTATCCCCTAACCCAAGACGCTGCCTCGCTATATCCCACAACACTTGTGTTGAGCTGTGGGATCTATCCCCAGAAAGCCTTAATTTTACTACCTTAAATATACCCTTTCTATCAACATATGCGTCTAATCGATTTTTAAACATGTTTATAGACGTGCTACTAATTACTTCTACCGGCAAACTATTCCAGCTATTTACTATTCTATGCGTAAAAAAGTTTTTCGCAACTGCTGTCTCGAACCTTCTACTTGTCAACTTACACCCGTTATTTCTAGTCCTATTATATTGAGATATTTCGAAAAAGCTATCTCTATCTACGTTATCGAACCCATTCATAATTTTGAAAACCTGGATTAGATCACCCCTTAACCTCCTGGTCTCGAGTGTTGTCAATTTTAACTCCTTAAGCCTATCCTCGTACGACTTTGACCTAAGCGACGGAATCATCTTAGTTGCTCGTCTTTGAACTCTTTCGATTTTGTCTATATCTTTGCGCATATACGGATTCCAAAATTGGAATGTGTATATATATATGTGTATGTATATATATATATCTATATATATATATATATACTGTATGTGTATATATATATATATATATGTATAGAAACGACGTAAGTATAGAGGAGTGTTCTGCACACGTGGAAGAGAAATAACGAACAAATGAAAAATAAGGCACCCGCCCGGGAATCGAACCCAGGATCTTCCAATTGCCGGTCAGACGTGCTAACCACTACACCACGGAGCCACGATAGTCAGAAGTCGCAATTCTCCTACATAGGGCAGAAACCAATGCCTTGAGCGGGCACCCTCGCAAATCGTGAATATGTACATTTAACTGCAATGACCACGCAGTATATTAATGTATAGAAACGACGTAAGTATAGAGGAGTGTTCTGCACACGTGGAAGAGAAATAACGAACAAATGAAAAATAAGGCACCCGCCCGGTAATCGAACCCAGGATCTTCCAATTGCCGGTCAGACGTGCTAACCACTACACCACGGAGCCACGATAGTCAGAAGTCGCAATTCTCCTACATAGGGCAGAAACCAATGCCTTGAGAGGGCACCCTCGCAAATCGTGAATATGTACATTTAACTGCAATGACCACGCAGTATATTAATGTATAGAAACGACGTAAGTATAGAGGAGTGTTCTGCAGTTAAGTGTACATATTCACGATTTGCGAGGGTGCCCTCTCAAGGCATTGGTTTCTGCCCTATGTAGGAGAATTGCGACTTCTGACTATCGTGGCTCCGTGGTGTAGTGGTTAGCACGTCTGACCGGCAATTGGAAGATCCTGGGTTCGATTCCCGGGCGGGTGCCTTATTTTTCATTTGTTTGTTATTTCTCTTCCACGTTTGCAGAACACTCCTCTATACTTACGTCGTTTCTATACATTAATATACTGCGTGGTCATTGCAGTTAAATGTACATATTCACGATTTGCGAGGGTGCCCGCTCAAGGCATTGGTTTCTGCCCTATGTAGGAGAATTGCGACTTCTGACTATTGTGGCTCCGTGGTGTAGTGGTTAGCACGTCTGACCGGCAATTGGAAGATCCTGGGTTCGATTCCCTGGCGGGTGCCTTATTTTTCATTTGTTCGTTATTTCTCTTCCACGTGTGCAGAACACTCCTCTATACTTACGTCGTTTCTATACATTAATATACTGCGTGGTCATTGCAGTTAAATGTACATATTCACGATTTGCGAGGGTGCCCTCTCAAGGCATTGGTTTCTGCCCTATGTAGGAGAATTGCGACTTCTGACTATCGTGGCTCCGTGGTATAGTGGTTAGCACGTCTGACCGGCAATTGGAAGACCCTGGGTTCGATTCCCGGGCGGGTGCCTTATTTTTCATTTGTTCGTTATTTCTCTTCCACGTGTGCAGAACACTCCTCTATACTTACGTCGTTTCTATACATTAATATACTGCGTGGTCATTGCAGTTAAATGTACATATTCACGATTTGCGAGGGTGCCCTCTCAAGGCATTGGTTTCTGCCCTATGTAGGAGAATTGCGACTTCTGACTATCGTGGCTCCGTGGTGTAGTGGTTAGCACGTCTGACCGGCAATTGGAAGATCCTGGGTTCGATTCCCGGGCGGGTGCCTTCTTTTTCATTTGTTCGTTATTTCTCTTACACGTGTGCAGAACACTCCTCTATACTTACGTCGTTTCTATACATTAATATACTGCGTGGTCATTGCAGTTAAATGTATATATATATATATATATATATATATATAATGCATGTATACTGAGAAGTGCTTTTACCGTTCTCCAGAGCAGAATCAGGGATTCTACTATTTCATGCTGTAGACAATCATTCGCTTTTTCGTCCCAAGAGATTGACCGCCCTTGTGAAACCCTACATCCGGGGGAATTGTTGGGTCCGTTGGACGCTAGGAATGAACCATGTTGTTCTACACACGAATTGTATGTGAAAAAATTATATGTCCACATTCCATCCTCGCGAGTAAGACTGACCTGACTTGAGTTAAGAATGTATTGCATGGTTTGTAAGCGTTCTTATTTTACTTCTTTTCATCTCTCACCCACTTCCGGCAGAGTGGGCTCTACCTACCTATGAAGTAGAGGACCGTTCTGCAATCTTTCCTATTCTCTCCGACTATTTTTCTGACTTGTTGGCAGTGGCCGGCGGATGATGATGGTGAGACTTTTTTTTCTTTTTCTGAATGAATGTTAACCCACGAGTGATAGGTGTTGCTACTTACTTAACCCCTAATTCTCTTCTCTTAACCCCCTACTCTTTCCTTTCTCTCGGACTAACCTTAGAGTGGATCTTAGGGTCTTTGCTAGCCTTAGCTTCTGTAGATCTGTAGATCTGATCTGATTTCTGTCAACGAGCTTAAATTACAAATTGTTTTACTTTGATCTGTATGTACAAATGTATTATATTTTTTAGCATAAAATTGTGTTACAAGAACCTGTTTCTGCGTTTCAAGAACATTTTTGCGGGTTTTCGCAGGTGATGGCACAATAAGCACGCGGTAGACCTACGTTGCAATCTATTAATTTCCAAACGCTCGTTTTTTGTTTTTTGTTTTTTTACTAATTAAAAGCATGGCACCCCTGTCAAGTACTTGCAGTCGCTGTGAAGGGAAATTTGCCGCTTACGCGTTTATAATGGTTAATAATAATGAACAGTTAGTTTGCACGAGGTGCTCAAGCATGGAAGTCCTGAGGAACGAGTTAGAACGTGAGAGGGAGGCCAGGGTGAGGCTTGAAGAAAGCGTGATGCTCCTGACGGCAAAATTAGAATCCCTTGAGACTCCAGTTACGACCCCTCCTGCCTCAGTTTCTACTAATAATATAAATAGTACTAATAGCCCTCTCTCTTCCCCTAGTTCCCAACCCTTCGTTCGAGTGCGTAATGGAGCCCCATTGAGAAAACCTAAGACTTGTCTACCAGTAATAACAAGCAATAAGTTTTCTGTTTTAGGTTTCGAAGATGCTGATGAACCGGAAATACGACTCGTTGGCGATTCCATTGTTCGAGGGCAGCTCGAGGAATTCTGTGGGAGAAACCCTCGTCGTAGGCGCTGTTACTGCTACCCTGGTGCAAGGGTGGAGGATATAACTAATAGTGTTGACCATTTTACAGACGGTACCGCCGAGGACACAACGTATGTTATTCATGTCGGTACTAATAACGTTTTAAATTCTAGATCGGAAGAACTGCTGGCTAGGTACAGGGACTTACTAGAGCGATTAAAGGAAAAAACTAATAAGGTTGTTTCAACAAGTATACATACTTCCTCGAATTATCCAACGTAACGATATCTACAGCAAGGCGACCTATATTAATAATAACCTAAAGTCTCTTTGCCAACAGGAAGGAGTGCATTTTGCGAATTTTTGGAACAGTTTCTACGGCAGGAGAGACTTGTTCCTCGAAGATGGACTTCATCTTAATGACGTTGGAGCTGCGCGTTTAGGAAGACTATTTCATAATGCTGTCTGTTCTTTTCAGGCTGCCGTAACTCAAACGGTCCCAGCGTAAATTCCACAAATTTCCCCTTCGCTCGCGAAGGTGTCGCAGTTACAAACAATTTGAAGGTTCTATCCCTAAATGCTCGTAGCCTACGAAATAAAATAAATGAATTTTTTTCTTTAATTGCTTGTAAAGACTATGATGTAATTGCGATAAATGAATCGTGGCTTAGCACTGAAACACGTGAATTTGTAGGGGAGTATCAAATTAAAGGTTATAGACTTTTTGTTAAAAACAGAATAGGTAGGCGAGGAGGCGGTGTTATGTTGTATATCAAAGATAATATTGCGAACGTTATAGAAGTAAAGCACACAATTCCAGAACCGATAGATTCGACTATAGCAGAACTTAAATTGAACGATTTCAAACTTCTTGTTGCGGTTATATATAGGCCCCCTAATCAAACAGCTGATACGGACGAAGCGTTATATCGTGAACTAAAGAGAATAATCGGTAGTGAACAGGCTTTAGTTATGGGTGACTTTAATTGCGTCAACGTGAATTACGATACAATGCAGGGAGACGCGGAAGGTAATCGTTTAGTTAATTTTCTCGAGGATAGCTTTCTTATTCAAAAGGTTGGGGAATCTACGAGGTTGGACAGTATTTTACATTTAGTAATAACTACGGATGATAGGCTAATTACTGATATTCAAGTAATAGAACCGTTAAGCAATAGCGATCACAATATGGTAGGGTTTGTCCTCTCAGTAAGTCACTCGAACCAACTCGGCTAAAATTCCTAACTTCCAGCACGCAGACTTTTGTAAATTTCGAAATAAATTGTCACACGTCAATTGGGAAAATGTAATGGGGAACTCCAACGCAAAACTAATGTGGGAATCGTTCGAAACAGTATTTAGGACTATAAATGAGGAATGTGTACCGTACAAAATTAAGCGTGCGAAAGTAAACAAGCCCTTGTGGTTTACTTCTAGAGTAGGAGACATTATAAAGAGTAGGGATAGGGCTTATAGGCTACATAAGTGCGATAAAGACAATTTGTGGTTACGAAACAACTACATATCTCTAAGGCGTGAAGCGAAAAGTGTAATAAAAAAGTCCAAGCGCGAATTTGAAATCTCCATAGCTCGTGACGGTAAAGAAAACCCCAAGCGATTCTTTCAATACGTCAACAATAGAAATCCAGTAAAAAGTGTCTTGTGGCCGTTGAAAAATGTTAACGGAGATCTAGTTTCTGAAAACAAGGAAGTGGCTACCTTGCTAAACGAAATTTGTACGTCAGTTTTTAACTATAGAAGATATAACGAATATCCCTACGGTCACAGACATAATACCTTTTGATAATGGTAATATTTTGGATAATATTGTGATTACTGAAGGGGAGGTAATGCGCTATATTGATAAAATGAAAACGCGTAAATCACCGGGGCCGGATTCCATATATCCCATACAACTAAAAGAATTAAAAGATAGCATTGTTGTGCCGCTAACAAAGATTTTTAATGCGTCTATTTCTGAAGGGTGCGTACCAGATAATTTCAAGTTAGCAAACGTAACACCTATCTTTAAGAAAGGCGATAAAGGTGCGGCAGGAAATTATAGGCCAATCAGTTTAACGTCTGTTGTAGGTAAGCTACTGGAATCAATAATTAGGGACCGTATAGTCGAACACTTAGAATTGCATAAACTAGTTAGAAATACGCAGCACGGTTTTAGGCGAAACAAATCTTGCTTAACTAATCTTTTAGAATTTTTCCAAAGCGTTGTTGACGTTTACGATAGACATCGGGCGGTTGATGTAGTGTATTTAGATTTTCAAAAAGCGTTTGACACCATGCCGCACAAAAGACTCATTGAAAAAACTAAGGCTCATGGAATCAAGGGTGTAGTAATAAATTGGATAGAAGAGTGGTTGCGAGGTAGGAAACAGAGGGTGGTCGTTGATGGAGCGGAGTGTGTTGGGCTAATGTAGCGAGTGGCGTTCCTCAGGGTTCTGTCGGCCTAGTCAGTACAGTTTCAAAGTTTGCGGATGACACGAAGCTGGGTGGTAGGGCGATTAATGACGAAGATAGAGGTAAAATCCAGGAAGATCTGAATAAAATCGTTTATTGGTCAGTCACATGGCAAATGAGATTTAACGTCGATAAGTGCAAAATTTTGCATATAGGTTCGCGTAACGGTAATTTTGCATATATTATGTCAGGGAAAGAGTTAACAAGCGTAGAGCAGGAAAATGATTTAGGAGTTATAGTCACTGGTGATTTAAAAGTAGCGAAACAAAGTACAGCAGCGGTAAATAAGTCGAACAAAGTGTTATGTTTTATAGCTCGGAATTTTGAGTACAAATCTTGCGATATTATAGTTCCTCTTTATAAATCATTAGTTAGACCCCATTTGGAGTACGCGGTCCAATTTTGGAATCCGCATATGCAAAGATATAGACAAAATCGAAAGAGTTCAAAGACGAGCAACTAAGATGATTCCGTCGCTTTGGTCAAAGTCGTACGAGGATAGGCTTAAGGAGTTAAAATTGACTACACTCGAGACTCGGAGGCTAAGGGGTGATCTAATCCAGGTGTTCAAAATTATGAATGGGTTCGATAACGTAGATAGAGATAGCTTTTTCGAAATATCTCAATATAATAGGACTAGAAATAACGGGTGTAAGTTGACAAGTAGAAGGTTGGAGACAATAGTTGCCAAAAACTTTTTTACGCATAGAATAGTAACTAGCTGGAATAGTTTGCCGTAGAAGTAATTAGTAGCACGTCTATAAACATGTTTAAAAATCGATTAGACGCATATGTTGATAGAGTGGGTATAGTTTAAGGTAGTAAAATTAAGGCTTTGTGGTGATAGATCCTACAGCTCAACACAAGTGTTGTGGGATATAGGGAGGCAGCATCTTGGGTTAGGGGATACTCTCTGTCCTTACACACCCCATTTAAAGAGATTCCTCTGCCGAGCGGTAACCCCCATAGTACTGTGAGGTATTGAAAAACTCATGATCTTCACTTGCCCCACAAACACCTTTAAATGGGAGACCCAAAATGGGTGCACACACATTTCTACATTTCTGTACAGTCTTTACAGCCACACCTACACTTTTCCTCCTAAGTGTATATATGGAAATGTATATGATTGTAAATTGTGACTTGGTCCGCAATTGATATGGATCGTGACTTATTTTTGGTTGACAAAGTACTGGTAGTGATGGATACCGTAATGAAATTGTCTGGATTCTTTGGATCTGATATATTTGCATGTCGGTTATAAATAGATATAGAGTGTAACATATTTGTGGACAGTAGTCTATTATGACTTGATCCCCTGGATCGAGAGATTGTATCTTTAGTTTTTAATTGATAATTAATTAGTTTTAAATTGATAATTATTTAGTTTTGTAAAAATTGGTTTTTGCCAATGTACAGGCAGTTTTTACATAGTGGAGCCACCTCGAGGGGCCGAAGTGGCTCCTAGTGTGCCCACTATAAAAATTTCTCATGTTCTTATGTTCTTGTGGTTCAGAACCCACGTAAAATTGTAGGTTCCCTCCGCCACCACGGAGGACATGCGCAATACACAATTACGAATGCAGTTAGGTAGACCAGCCATGAGTGGATCCTAGGGGCTTTGTTGGTCTGAAACATTACATAACATTATATAAGTATATATATATATATATATATATATATATATATATATATATATATATCAACGTAAAGAACGACGCTTGTATAGGAGAATATTCCGCTCTCATCTTGCGCGGGATATTCTCCTATTCAAGCGTCATTCTTTACGTTAATTATACTGCGTGTTTGCAGTTTAAATGTATATAATGTACGGCATGCGGGAGGTGCCCCCTTGGGGCATTGGTTTCTGCGCGTATGTAGAGGAATTACGGCATTTTGATTGAGTGAGGCCCGTGGTGTAATGGTTATCATATCTGACCGGCAATCGGAAGATCCCGGGTTCGATTCCCGGGTGGTTACCTCATTTTTTTCATTTGTTTCGTTCTCTCGCTCTCATCTTGCGCGGAATATTCTCCTATTCAAGCGTCGTTCTTTACGTTAATTATACTGCGTGTTTGCAGTTTAAATGTATATATATATATATATATATATATACAGGGTGTCCCATAAGTCATAGGAAAAATAGGAAAAATAATAAAAAAGTCAAAACAAAAGCTTTTATTTACACAACGTGCTCAATATGTCCACCATTGTTTTCAATACACAAATTCAGACGTGATACCCAGTCAGCAAGCACACGGTGAATGCTGTCAGGAGTAATGGTGTTACATGCTCCAATAATGCGCTGCCGCAAATGTTCAACCCTCCTAATTTTCTCTGCGTATACCTGTGTTTTCAAGTGGCCCCAGAGATAAAAATCTAGTGGCGTGAGATCGGGCTTTTAGCTGGCCATTCCACAGGCCCTCGACGTCCTATCCATTGACCAGGGAATTGTTGGTACAGGTATTCCCTTACTTGGGTGCTGTAATGTGCAGGAGCGCCGTCTTGCTGGAACCATGTTGGGAAATTTCCTTCTTCGTTCAAGACACTGGGAAATGCTTCTTCCTTGAGCATACGTAGGTAGGTGCCTCCAGTGACATGTTCATCGAAAAATAGGGGGCCTATGATGCGATCCTTCCAAATGCCACACCATACCATCACCCGAGATGCACCTTGTTCCTTTGAAGAGGTATACCAGTGAGGGTTGTTTTGAGACCAGTAGCGGGTGTTCTGTCGATTTACCTCACCATTTCCATAAAAAACAGCCTCGTCACTGAACAGAATGGTGGACGGGAAATTTGCATCCCGAGCAGAAGAAAAATATAAATTATGGTTTGTAGAAATAAAAAATGTGAATTTCTCCTATGATGCCGGACTTATGGGACACCTTGTGTATATAATATATATATATATATATATATATATATATATATATATTTCCGTAGCTATTTCGCTTATGCAATTATAGAGCACTCGCATAGTTTATAATTAGCCTGGTGGAATGTCAAATTTTACCTGATTACTTTATTTATTCCAACGATTTTTTTCCCTGTATCATCTCTTCATTTTATTATGTAGCTGTCGGCTAAATTACAGAACTAATTATTTATTTTGAGGAAGGTGAATTTCAGAAAAGAATTCTATAATATTTGAAAAATCGTGTCAGTATAATTTTTAGTACCATATTAAAACTGCAGGTCTAGGTTGGTGTGACAGTCCATTGTGTAGTTTATTTTCCTTTGAATCGTAATTTAAGCTGTAGGCCTAAGGTGGTGTGACAATCCTTACCATAGTTTTTATTTTAATTCTGAGAAACGTAATTACAAGTCAGGGATGTAATTTGATCTTACCTTCAGACACACAAATGCTTTATATATATATATATATATATATATATATATAATATATATATATATAGCTAGAATGTTTGTACAATTTTTTGTGTTAAAACGTTTCAATTACAATCTAGTTATGGTACATTGTAATTTTACGCAAATGATTTAAGCGAACAGAAGCGTAGGTATAATTTACGAAAACTTAATTTGAAGGGAATAAATCTGTCCATTTTTTCAGTGGAGATGAGATGGCTCATTTTGCAAAAGCATTCCAGAATTCTGTGGAGGAAATCCAACTTAGCGCCATTGAGACGGAAGAGGGTGATGAATCAGAATTTTACATCACAGCCGTCAGCCCTGTAGAAAGCCACAACACGAATGCGAATTAATTACAGAAATAATGTAAGTTTTTTCTGTATTGACCGAAAAGGATAAGAATGAACGCCGATCATATTATTCTGTTTATTATTATATGGTGAAATGAAGAGCGAGATTTTTAATACTTACAGTATAAACTACTTCCACATACAGTATCCGCAAAAAAATCCGGCGCCACCCTATTCACAACATTATTTACATGATACATTGCCTTAATATTATCATTATCATAAATAAAATAAAAAATAAGGCTTTGATACATATTTTCTCATGTTGCCTCGAGCCTTGATGACCATTTGCAACCTTTTGGGCATAGAATCACAAATTTCTGGAAGTATTCCAAGTCCATGTCTGATACCCACATTTTCAGTATTTCATTCCTGAGTTTCGGAATAGTTATTGTATCATATTTGGCAAGCTTGTTCTTAATATAATTCCAACAGTTCTCTATTGGATTTAAGTCAGGTGAGTTATCAGGCCATTCAAAAAGTTCAATATTGTTGTCAGCAAACCATTTTTTAATTTTTTTGCAGTGTGACACGATGCATTGTCCTACATAAAAATGTTGCATCCATGGTCAGCATTCATTGTGGTATTCTTAGGAAGGAAATACAGACCCCTACGACTCACATGTCCACTAAAACATCCCCACATTATTACTGAATCTGAATGTTTTACTGTTTTTACAATTAACTCGGGGAAGTACCTGCTGATGTTACTTCGTCGTTGTACCCTTCTATTACGTGTTGTAATGCATTTAAATGAACTTTCGTCACTAAACATTACTTTCCTCCATTGCTCTGATGATATTTCTTTGCAAATGCTAACCATTTGGCACGCATTTGTTTCGTGAGAAGAGGTTTCCATGCAGCTACTCGTGAGGGGAGGTCCAGCTCTTTCTGAGCCTGTGCTGCACAGTTCGTTCAGAAATATTTGCATGGATTTGGGGGTGATTTTTATTAATTTGTGCAGCAGAAATAGATGGTTTCTTTAATACTTTACGTTTTAATAAGTTGTCAGTAGCCTTAGATGTCTTCCTTGGTCGGCCAGAGCCAGCTTTTGTGGGAGGAACAACATTAGGAGGGAGGTCTCGGGCTGCAGCAACAAGTAAACGAATGGTGAAATGTGCACGACCTGTTCGTCTAGATATTAAACATGTAGGCACATTTTCTTTTTTCCACGCAAGAATACGTGCTTTCTCCTGAACGATAAACTTCACCTCCTCAACAATAAACTTCACCTACGCTCCAGATAGGAGCGTAGGTGGCAATATCCAGACCCTGACGAGAGGTTTGTCTAATTTAAATATACATCACTCTGACTGAATATGGTGTGCAGAAAGTTCGTTTCCGGATATATGCCGTAGTCATTTCCGCAATCCGATCCATTTCAATGCGCAATTCACAGTTTAACGTACATGTACACATTTCTTGGGTCAGAAAACTAATGACCTGCGCTTGGGATCACAAATTCTAGAGGAGCACTCGGAGAGCTAATAGTGTTTAACGGGTTAACTCTAATAAAGTCGCTATCCTCTATAGACGTCTATGTAGGAGGAATATCAAAGAGGGCTAGCTCAGATTTACAGCATTGTAAACTACTCGGATGGATGAAACGTGCCATGACGCGGTAGAAATAGTGTTACCTCTCTCTCCTCAAGTAGTAATCCGTCTATGAGGCCCGAGTGCAGTAGCCTTAGCTACATCACTTAAAAAGAGTGGTCAACCATTGGCTTCATGCGTGTAGAACATTTCTCTTTAGTCCTTTTATGTTTAACACCTCGAGTTGGTATCCTATTCTTCTTCTTCCTCCTTACACTGCGCATTTTCTTCCGGCTTTTATTTCTGCCGCCACGCATTTTTCTCTTCGAATCTTTGACAATTTCATCCCGTGTACGCCTTAAATGTTTTTTGATAGCTTCTTTATGCTTAGTGCCCGCCATTATGTCTTCTACCGTGTTAAGTCCTAATTGTAAGGCTTTCCTACCAAGTTATCTGGCACCAGTCTTCAGTAATGGGACAGCCGTCCGCAGTATAGTTGAAAAAATGGATCCAGTCCCGCTTCCGCGTTGATATCTCACCCCTTGGTAGACTGTGAATGGCCTTTGCGTCATTCTGTCGCAGTACGGCGGAAGTGAAGCTTCAATGTTAAGCCCCCGTCACCGAATGGAAACATTTTCCTCTCAATCGTCCTTATATATATTGAGATACTGGTTAGTAGGTTAGATGTGACTTTGACATAATGAGGCTTGATGTATTTAATGCTCAAACTCTTTCTTCTATGATGGGGAATGTGAGCGATACGTAACAGGCGTGCCTGGGTATCTCTAACAAACTGATGCTCCACGATGTTGCTGTAAATATAGCACATGTATGGAGGAAGGTCTCCATCGTTCAATTTCTCCAATTTTAGCTGGTACAATAAACTGATCAAGTCATCCTATGACTTGTGAAAAATATCTCTTTGGGAGGCTAGCCATATCTGTCCTCAGGTATAATTTTGAACAGCTCTTTGTCTTTAATATTTCACCTAGCCTTCGATTTTAGCAACAAAATATGTGCCGGCTTATCTTTGTTTACGATTTCGTAAACTACATCAGACGTAAGATTTGAACATTTCAGACTCCCATTTAAGACTCTCACAATATCTTCGGTTGTGTCATAATGCTCCGTCCCTAGTGCTACTTCTGTACTATAGTACTGCACCTTCCCGCTCCAGGCTGAACGCATAGTACCGTCCCGAGTTACTCCTGCCTTTTTACATACACCGCAGTTTCCAAGAATCATAAAAACGCTTTCTTTCTTATCAATACTTAAAAACTTGGTGATAAATTGAAATTCGCATATTCCAACCTCATATGATTCACGCTCCAAATCGATGGGCCAATGCAGTTCTGTTATAAACTTGGACAGGGTATTGCTAGGGTGTACAGACAAAGAGGCAGAGGACGGGACTGTGACGTAGAAGTGGTTGGGCTGCATGTTGTATACTATTTAAGCCTCATTATTGCATCAACTTTTAAAAAGGTATTGAAGCTTTTTGGGTACCTTAGCCATTTTATCAGGTACATTTTTCTCTTTCCTGAACCTTTGCTCCCTAAAAATTTTTAAATTTCAAAACTTTTTATCCAAAATTAAATGTTACTTTCTGGAACTCCTCGCCATAAAAACCCCCTCCAATTTCTTCCCCATTCAAAGCTTCACCGTAATACGTCATCGCTTCGTCTTTAGGCCTCATAGTTCTAACTTTAAAAATCTCACGAGTCCACCCTTGCTCAAATTCTTTCGCGAATTTTTCTCCAAACGCGACGGCCTTACATAATCATTGATTTGGAAACACAGTACGTTGTGATGCTCTGCGACTATCTTTCCTCATCTCACGCTCTGTATGCGTACCTCTTTTTAAAATCTCGCTAGGTGATGTACCAATCGTTTGGTGATCATCTTTTCTTCAACATCAGCGCTTTTACAGTTTAGCAACTGTTTCAGACGATTTATTTTTAAGAGGTATTACAACAAGTATCTAGAGAATACATCTATTATAAACAGTATGTATCGATAGCCATCATTATACACCGAATACCTTTGCATGTCAGTTAAATCAGTTTGCCAAATAGAATCAATCGATGCGGCTACTTTCTTGTTAGTTTTAAAACTTCTCACCAGTTTATGAAGTGTATGAGCGTCCTGCTTACGTAAAAACCTTTCGACATCTTTTTCCTCCAAGCCCTCAGTATAGTTCCCTCTGTACAGTCCATTAACTCCCCCGTAAGAAACTGGATTAGAAATATCGTAATAGTGCTTTCTTAATATGTTAGCCATTTGTGTATTTCAGAGGCGCGAGGGTAGGGGTGTGCGTTGCTGTTTGGCCTCTTCTTCTTCCTCTTCAGAGACGTTACCACCGTAGCCGAAGGCGTGCTCTGCTGTGGTATAGGCATTGCTTGCCCCAAGTCTTTTAATCTGTTCTGGTTGCCTGTCAACGTTTTTGGAATGTTTAGTTGCTGTAGTCTCGATTTAATATGTTCCCAGCCTGCTGGTGATGGCCCATCCCACTTTCTTACCAAATCATGTATGATATTAATAATGTTTGACCCCTGTACCTTTGACCCTTCAACAACAACCTCGCCTGTATCGGATCATTGTATAATGGGAACTTCACTCAATAGATTATAAAGACTTAGTGCTTTATTCCTCAATGTATGAGGGAGACTATTTTTAATGCATGCTGAAGGTGTTGCGGACTCGCCCCGTTGTTCTTTTCTTGTTCGTCTATAGGTTCACCATGATCAGTTTCGCTCCTATGTTTGACAACTACGTGGAACTCCACTAGTTTCTTATAATTTTTACTCATGAAGAAATTTCTGAAGAGCTTCTTGGTATAAGATTCTTTTCTCGTCAGGAGGCCTTTTACTCTTTAGTAGGTTCACCAATTCGGTTTCCACTCTTTTAAGCCTGTTTTTACTGGGTTCTAGAACCGAATCTTGACTCTTTGTGTTTTGCAGTGAAGCATACACCTCGTGTGGAATCGCGACTACTTTCTTCATTGTATTAAACTAGAAAATAGAGGCCCTAAAATTGAAAATAAGATGGGTAGGAATGATCTCTCTCTTTGTACAATAATTCGCTTTTTCTTTCCCCCAGTTTGTCTTTTACGAGCAAGTGTGTGTATTATGTTCTTTTAACGACGTAAGCGAGACTTCTGAGAGGGCTTCATTGGTACATTGCATTTTATAACGTTAAGACATATTTCGCAGATGCATTTTAAAAAGTCGGGGGTCAATATTTTAAAAAACAGGGGCTGGGGAGTTCGTGGCAGTCGATGATAGATTTTTATTAATTCGCGATATATCTTTAACCTCTTTGTCATTCTGGGATATACACCGTTTCAGCCTCATTTAGGAATATATTCGTTCTTAGAAGCATCCTAAACGTGTTTCGCAGGTGAAGGTCACAAACCAAATATCTGTAACGCTTACTTGTAGTTTCTTTATAAACTTCCAAAAACTCTTTATGGTGATTGAGGAACATTTGACTGGCTAATACCCCAATCTGTCATACATCTTGACGCTGAGCGAATAAGATGCTAAGGCTTATGTTAAGATGGTGGGAGAATATTGTAAATATTTTGGCAAACGTTTTTTTCCAGTTCTTACGTGAGATCGTCAATTACAATAACCGTGTGCTCTTTCCCTTTTATAGAACTAACATCATAAACACCTTTGTGGAACAAAATATCATCTTGGTATTCGTTAAATACGGCTTGGTACGTCGAATAGCACCATATAACTTCATGCACAGAGTTTGAGAACAGCTCGTGCTTATCTTTAATGATTTTAAGCATAAGCATGGTTTTACCGCAGGCTGTAGGACCGGATATAATGCATGTAGAAGGGCTCGTGAACCTGAATTTTTCTACAGAATCCACCTCTAACACGTCAAACTCTTAAGTGGAACATTTACAAAGTATAATAAAATTATAAGTGTTGCTCCTTATATTCTACAATCTTTTTTTCTCCTTTCCCAGAACCGTGAATGGCGACGAAGATGCGGTACTGTATCAGCATCATGTACCCATCGTGGACATTGCAGATGAAGCTGATGATAGCGACGATAGTATAGTTGTTGTTGAGGCTACAGACTGCTCCACAAACGTCACACCCACTAGCGTTCCGGAGCCCTCAACAGTGGCAGCCGTAGCACCCATACTCTCCAATTCGGGTAGAAAGCGGATGCATAAGGATGCTAAGAGCCCCATTGTTGAACCACCTTCCACGGCAGGTATAAAGACCCTCAGTAAGTTCTGAAAATGTAATAGAACCTCAACCTTCTACCTCTTACGGTACATCCCCTACCGTAGCTCCTTTTACAAATAGAACTGTCCCCACTTATCTCTATTCAATACCGCTTCCCGCTGTACCCTCCACCTCGGCAGCAATACCTCAATCTGTAGACAGTGGCATATCATTCGAACTGATACGCAACGATACCACAACCCCGACCCTAACTAGAAGCCGCTACGTAGTTAGGGTCGATCCGCGAACCATGTATAACAATGGTGTTAAACACGGACTGCAGCGCGTAGCTGAGCGTATTGTGGAGTTTGCCCTTCAGAACAGTGATGGACGTGTCCCTCGGGTTCGGGGCAAATGATGGAGATCGAGAGGACTTTTGGGTAGTAATACGCTACAGACGTCTGGATGCCGTAGATGTAGAGTACATTTTGGGTCGTATAATGAATGCCGCTCAAAGCAGCACCGAATTTAACATGGCTAACTTCACGATCGATATAGACCAAATTTTCCGTGTTGCGGGACATACGGCCACACCTTATACTCTTCACTTTAACAGTTATCAAATATTCAGAAACCACAGAAATCTCGATCGTGGTTGCGGCTTTATAGCAATAATTTTGTCCCATATGTTTACTGTGCTAAATACAGCTGCCCAAAAAATTTAGTTGCCGACTGTTGTACAGCGTGCTCGTAAACAAGCCACAGACTGCAGGCTTGAATTTGATTGTGATATGGGACCTGAAGAGCTGAGAAGGGTAGAGCAGGAAATGGGTGTGCGTATATTTGTATTTGGATTGGATGATCGTCGTAGGACTGTGTATATTTTTAAAAGCAGTGTGAGAGATCGTACAAAGCCTCTACTTATTTTAGGTTTGTCGGGGACAATGTATCTCCTCATTCGCAATATAAGGGCTCTTTACGCGAGTTATGATAAAAGCCGAAAATATGGAAGACATTACGATTTCTGTAAAGGTTGTCTCGAGTTTACGAATGTTCTGTTGAAACATTGGACGGATTGTCACATGGTTTGCGAACAGTGTAAAAGCCCCATATGCGAAAGTCGGTTAGTTAAAGCTGAGAAGAGGGACTGTAATATATGTAGACGCACGTTTTTCGATAATTTCTGTTTTGAATTCCATAAATCAAAAGGGACGTGCAAAAAAATGAGAATTTGTGAGTGCGGCATGTTTCATACGTTGAATGATAGCGACGAGTTCGTACATAAATGTAGTGAAATTCATTGATCTATATGTTATGAGAAATATAAGGCGGATGGTGTAAAGCATGTTTGCTACATAAAAGATGCTAAGCCTAAAAATAAGCTGTGCATAACTGTATACTATGACATGGAGACTTACACAACCTCGGAGACCAAAGAGGTTATACCCAACCTACATGTAAGCCAGACCATCTGCGACGAGTGTATGAACGTTGAGTATGATGAGTGCCGTAAATGCAGTAAAAGGACAAGCATTTTTAAGGCGACTGTAAGAGACTCTCCCGTGAAACTCTTTGTGGACTATATTATCAAGCTGTCGGACAAATTCAAAAAATGACTGTATATATTCTTGCGCATAACGCAGCAAAGCTTGATACACAGTTTCTTTAGAATGAACTACTTGAACACGGATCCTGAAAAATGTTTACAGGTGATCCTTTGAAAAGAGGCAACAAACTTATTCAAATGCAGATAAGAAGTGATGTCCAGTTTAAAGACACTGTTATTCACCCCCTTGTAAATAAGCCAAGTTGCCCAAAAAATGGGCGTGGACGCTGAAGTTTCAGAAGGCTATTTCCCTTACACATTCCTTACTGAAGATACTTTAAATTACATAGGACTACAACCACCCGTTTCATTTATGGTCCGTTACAAGCCGCAACCACGATCGCATCATTGTGCTTCACGGTGTTCAAGAATAATGTTATGCCTAAAGACACCTTGGCTGTCATTTCTCGTAATGCCCCGTAGTTATGGGTGTAAGGCTATTTACTGGCTAACACATCTTCAACAGCAGACTGGTGTGCTTATAAAGCAAGCTCGCAACACGGGTGAGGTGGCCATTAAGATCAACAGGCGCGTTTTTTGGGTGGATGGTCTAAGTGAGGACCCACACACCGGCGTAAAGACAGTGTACTCATTTAACGGGTGCTGGTGGCATGGTTGTCCACGTGCTGAGTGTGGAGTTACAGGGGATGTCCATGGGAGATCGCCAGCTGATAGTCTTGCCTGGACCCGTGCCCGTGATGAGCTTATAAACTCCCAGTTCACTCACAAGGTGTTGTGGGAGCATGAATATGATACACAGCTGGATGGCGATGCCTATTATTGTGAGGAAATACGGGCCATCAAACGCGCAAAGGTTGTGGACCCTCTAAAATGCAGAGATAGTCTGTTTGAAGGTCGTACAAACCCCTTCAAGCTATTCTTCCCACCTACGGAGGGGGTGAAACATCATTACTACGATTTCTGTTCTTTATATCTGTACGTTATGAAGAACAACCCGTATTCCGTAGGAGCACCTGAAAAGCTGGTGGGCCCTGCACTACCTACCATCGAGGACTTCTCAGATGGTTTGAATGAGAACTATTTTGGGCTCTCCTTTGTCGATGTATTCCCTCCTACCGATTTATGGATGTCGATCGTACCCGTCGTTATAGGGCACAAGCTCATGTTCTCCCTGTGTGTGAAGTGTGGACAGGAGAATAAAGGGCATTGTAGCCACTCATCCAATCAGAGGAAGATCAGAGGCGTTTATACAAGTCCTGAGTTAGCCTTAGCGATTCATCACGGTTACAGAATACTGAATATTTATGAGGTGTGGAGGTTTCAGAAACTCCCCAACCTCTTCACCCCGTATATAAATGCTTTTTTTGAAGGAAAAAGTTGAGGCATCTGGTTACCCGCGAGGCGTTGAGTCCGAAGACGAAAAAACTGCCTATATTCAGCGCTCCCGTGATCGTGAAGGTATTCAGTTTGATAGGGGTCTGATTGCCCGAAACCCTGGCAAGCGCTATAATGCAAAATTGTGTCTAAATAGTCTTTGGGGGAAATTTGCACAAAATACAGACACAGGTAACCTCCATCTAGCTCAAAATTATAGTGAGGTTTGGGATTATGCAAACGCCACCGATAAAGAAGTCATGGAGATCGTGAATGTGGGCAACACCAACACAATAAGATACAGCAGAACAGAGATGTCTACGGATAAGTCACGTGTCACAAACATGCCTATAGCAAGCTTCACAACAGCTTACGCGGGCATCAAACTTTGACGTCTGTTGCATTCTCTTGGTCGGAGGGTTCTCTACGCAGATACAGATAGCGTGATATTCATGGAGAGAGAAGGTGAATATACAATATCCGCAAAAAAAATCTGGCGCCACCCTATTCACAACATTATTTGCATGATACATTGCCTTAACATTATCATTACCATAAATGAAATAAAAAAATGTTTTGATACTTACATATTAATATTTTCTCATATTGCCTCGAGCCTTGATGACCATTTACAACCTTTTGAGCATAGAATCGCAAGTTTCTGGAAGTATTCCAAGTCCATGTCTGATACCCACATTTTCAGTATTCCATTCCTGAGTTTCGGGATAGTTATTGTATCACATTTGGCAAGCTTGTTCTTAATATAATTCCAACAGTTCCCTATTGGATTTAAGTCAAGTGAGTTACCAAACCATTCAAGAGGTTCAATATTGTTAGCAAACCATTTTAAAATTTTTTTTTGCAGTGTAACACGATGCATTGTCCTGCATAAAAATTTTGCATCCATGGATCTCATAGAAACCCAATAAATGGCCTTCTAAAACCTCTTTATACTGGTCAGCATTCATTGTAGTATTCTTAGGAAGGAAATACAGAACCCCACAACCCATCTGTCCACTGAAACATCCCCACACCATTACTGAATCTAAATGTTTTACTGTTTTTACAGTGAAATCGGGAGTACCTGCTGATGTTACTTCGTCGTTGTACCCTTCCATTACGTGTTTTAATGCATTTAAATGAACTTTCGTCACCAAACATTACTTTCCTCTATTGGTCTGATGTCCAGTTCTTATATTTCTTTGCAAATGCTAACCATTTGGTACGCATTTGCTTCGTGAGAAGAGGTTTCCGTGCAGCTACTCGTGAGGGAAGGTCCAGCTCTTTCTGTTGCCTGTGCTGCACAGTTCGTTCAGAGATATTTGCATGGATTTTGGGGTGATTTCTATTAATTTGTGCAGCAGAAATAAATGGTTTCTTTAATACGTCACGTTTCAATAAGTTGTCAGTAGCCCTAAATATCTTACTTGGTCGGCCAGAGAAAACTTTTCTAGGAGGAACAACATTAGGAGGGAGGTCTCGGGCTGCAGCAACAAGTGAACGGATGGTGAGATGTGCACGACCTGTTCGTCTAGATATTTCACATGTAGGCACATAAAATACGTGCTTTCTCCTCTACGGTAAGCTTCAGAGGGCACATAAAGAATTGTTGATTTATAAATTATAAGCACTTTCCCTCTGGACACAAAAATAACAAAATCCACCACACAGAAGCACAAAAATGACGTCCTTCCACTCCAATCACTCATGGGTAACTGAGGATCTCGTTCACTCACGTGTTATACCAGACTCTTGCCGAGTTGTCAGACGTACAAAAGTTTGACTGGTAAAAATTATAATGGTTTTCAACGCAAATAAAATTCGACGTGCATAAACATTGAAATCAAGGGGAACCTCCGGTTTTTTTTTCACGGATATTGTACTTTATAGATTTTTTAATGAGAGCATTACAAGTTTCCGTAATGCAAAAGACGTAATGGAGTATGTTGTGAGTTTGCGCTGTGTTAAGGAGTATGTACAATGTGTTGTGAAAGAGCCAACGTTTGCTGAAGAAAAACAGAGACTGTGGATCGTGAAACTTATTGACGAAGGTCACGACAAAATCTATTACGTTATGTTACACTTCACCGAGTACACACCTGTGATGTTAAACGCAAATCTTGTGATCATGGACAGCTTATAATATTTCTGTCACTATATTTCTATCAAATATCAAATATCAAATATCAAGTTTCAACTATCAAATATTTCTATCACTGAAACTCTACTCTCTCGAAAGAATGCGCGAGCGGTACACAATAATATACATATAGAAAATATTTGAGGGCTCAGTCCCTAACCTTAGAAATGAAATAGAAACAAGCTGGAATGAGAGAAAAGGTACATTTTGTACTGTCCCAGCTGCGGTGGGACAAGTGGCCATGAAAACGAGGCCCAAAGCTTTCCAATGCCCTACCAAAATAAGTGAGGCACCTCCACCACACCAACCTGAATAACTTCAAGAACCAGCTGGACAGATTCCTATGCAAAGTCCCTGACCAGCTATGCCGTAAATGATGCGGGATGCTGCAGGGGTGTCGACCGCAGGTCGATCCTGAACCGTCGTTCAAACTCACGGAAAGTAACTTAAAGTAAGTAAATATCTACGTATACTACGACGAGGTTGGTAGTGAAATTATAGTTGAAGGGATGTGCGAGTTTTTAATAGAATTTAGCGACGAATACTGTTTATCACCCAAAGTTGAGCAGTATGGGCACGTATTTTTCTCAAATAGAGCCCCCCCCCCAACGTTAATAAGTATTTAATTTACCATTTTGCGTGTACATAATCGTGAAAGAAATATGGTGAACTCTCTTATCCCTGAACATGATAAAAAGTCGTTGGTACGTATCCCAGTCAAGGGGTATGATAAAACTTTGACACCTGTGTTGTTTCATGTATTCCAGATGGAAAATTTCTCTAATCATTTACCGGTATAATGGGTCGCGGGTTTAAATATTCATTTATACGATTTAAACGTGTCGATGTTTTCATGTTGGAACAACTCCGTACAGGAACTCGACATCGCGTAGTAACAGATGCAATACATGTTCAGCCACGCACGGCACGCTGAGTCAAACAGCGCACCGTCCGGCTCACAACCGTCTCAGAGCTTGACCCGACTGGACATTCTCTCCTAGCAGATTCGATAGAAAGGTGATAAAAGATGGAACTTACATTAAGTATCCTCCTCCTCAATGCAGTATACGACGTGTCCGTGTTGAAGTCTGTGCGTGTATTAAGACGTAATACTGGTGCTATTAATTATGTACTTGAAACGAAATGTAGACAATCAATCTCTGGTAAACGCAATATTATTTAGTTAAGAGTTAAAGAGAGTTCAACAGAATCTTCGTAGCGGTTGAGAAGTCGAGTGAGGACGGTTATAAAATACTTGTAGGTGGAGGCACAAAAAGAAAATCTTCGTAGCGGTTGAGAAGTAGGGTGAGAACGGTTATAAAATACTTGTAGGTGTAAGCACAAAAAGAGAACAGATTAGCCATGACCCTTCATACGTCAGTATTTGTACGTTGTGCATAAATCGTGATACAAGCCAACCATGCGTTGATGTACGGCTGGTATGAAAGAATACTGTCGATAATAACGCTCTTATCCCTAAGCGAAACCGTTTCATTCTCGGTTTCCATAAACTAAAACCTATATTAGACGCACGTGTTGCCGATATGCTTTATTTTGACACGGTACTTGAATACGCGTACATTGCTCTGCTCGATGATTTTACCAAGTGTCGGGACGAACAAAGTAAGAATGGATTGGAACTGGAGACGTATTTAATAGGTACAGACTCCTCGAAATATCATGAACTAGAGCGGTACAAGCCTAATCTCACTTTCAGTGTTCACCCTGAAGAATTATATCTTTATATAAGACGCAGTTGTCGGCACGATTTAGAAGGATACTTCAATTGCCGGTATGAGATGTGAAGAAGATTTTACAGTTCAAATGGTCAGCGAGGAAAGACTAAATGCACTTTTTTTATGCAGGAATGAGGGGCCAAGGGCAAATGCCCGCAAAAGCACCGCTCCCATAGAAGAAGAAGAGAGCCAAAATCAAGGTCTGGGATTTTCGAGATGCCTAGAAAGATGGGAAGTCATAGAGAGAAGGAAAGATGGATTGAGGAAGATTGTTCCAGAGTTGAGTAGATGAAAGACTGAAAATACCGATTAACCCTTGCATTAGATAGTTGGACAGAAAAGGAATGAGAAAGTGTAGAAAGTCTGATACTGCGTGCTCTCCTTATGCCGATTAATATAACCAATTCTTTCCTGGCTAGATTTAGTTACTAAGTTCACACCCCGTTCAACGCTTTGGCTGTGACATGGAAAATCTAGTATTTCTAGAGGTTTAGTTCTAATCTGAAGCAATTGCTCATTCTGAAGTTTTGGCTAAATTTTCATAGGTATATCTATTTTGAAAATTTTCTATTAATTCTAAGTCTTCTTCATAATCTAAGTCCTCTCTGTCTTGAAAATCGACATCATTTTCATTATCATCTTCTATCACTTCTGATGATGCAAATTCCCTTGCTTCTCTTAATTTTTCTTTTGATTTCTTTTCTCTTTCCTGTGCTTTTTGGATTTTGCCCAACTTTCTCAAATTACTTGAAGTAGTTTTTTTATCAATTTTTCCTAACTGGTTTTTTTCTTTCTTTTTGACCAATAAAAACTTCCAATTCTATAATAGGTATTTTATGTTCACACCTACAAAGTTTTCTATCCCTTATGCCTTTATCATAACAGTGGCATGGAGATATGTCAAACATCTTGTCATATTTCTTTAATTTTTCATATTTTTCATTTATTTTTATCATAGGGCATTTAGTTAACTTATCAACATCTTCTATAAGTCTAGTAACTCTAACATAAATTCCCTTTGTATCAATTGTTGGGAAAGAAAATTTTTGCCAAATTTCTTTTATATCTTGAACAACTACGTTATAGCAATCATTTTTACTTATTTTACCCTGTGCTTTAGATTCTTCCTCTCTAACAATAAAATGGAAGTGCCTTACAACATCAGTTTTGATGGCGTCATGGCAGATGAAAATTTTGCTGGATATCCGAAGGCTGCATTGTGGCTTCTTTTTCTAGTAGCCATAATTTAATTTAATAAGATTTTAACTGCGTGCTCTCCTTAAAGGAGGAGGCATGCAGTTACGATCAGTAAGAGGCGGGGAATTAATGAGACGAAAAGCCTTTGATTCCACCCAGTCAAGTACGGCTGTGTAGGTTGAACCACCCCACACATGAGAAGCATAGTCCATACAGGGGCAAACAAGACCCCTGTACAGAAACAGCAACTGAGATGGGGGTGAAGAAACCGCGGAGGCGGTACAGCACACCTAACCTCTTAGAAGGTGTTTTAGAAAGCGAGTATATGTGATCTTTCCAGGAAGGATCACGAGAAAAGGAAACGCCAACAGTATTAAGAGAAGAGGAGGAATGAATTGTGTTGTTGAAGGTAAGGGGATAGTCGTGTCGTGTGGAAGATTGTGACGAGTAGACAGATGGAGTAACTGAGTTTTTGAGGCATTGAAAGCAACAAGGTTTTCTCTGCCCCAATCAGAGATTGCAGAAAGATCAGAGGTCCGGTGCTCCATAACCGTCCTACGGTTATCTGATATCCAAGCTGGTACTACCTTGTCGCAGTGTAGGGACCCGAATGTACTACGTTCCTTATTCCCGGAAGAGGGAAAAAATTTCCTGTTTTGTAACTTTGAATGAAGGGGTTTGACGTGGGTAGTCGCTAAAAGTGCTAGCTATTCTAAAAGCCAGGACAGGCCTAGCAAGCCGCTGGTGGAATTGCTCAGGCAACAATTTAATTGCTCGTGAAACCATGATGAGCCTCTGAACCGGTCGAACTTTCGATATACGACTTGGCGCGGAAAGGACTACTAGAAAGAATAACCAATATAAAATTGCCACTATTAATGCAAGCACATTCACAGGTAAAGATAGGCTGACCATACGTACCGTTTTGAACGGGACAGTACCGTTTTTTTTATGGGTTCTGTATGGGTTCTGTCACTGAAGAATAATTGTAAGCTCAATATGTTTATGTACTTACTTTTTCATGAATACAGAATATTACATAACCCCCGTCCCTTTTTTGCCATCCCAATGTCCCGTTTTTGTCTCAAGGAAATATGGTCAGCCTAGTAAAGAGGAGGAAGTGGTTGGATTGATGGGAAAGACAACTAGACATTCTCGGGCTATGTGAGGTTAGATATCTTGGAAAGGGAATAAAACTCCCACAAAGATTATGTAATAATGTACAAAGGAAGATGGGTGAAAAAGACACGGAGTGACGACCATTTTCAAACTCGAATTACACAAAAAAGTAATAGATACAGTACTTGTTAATGAGAGAATAATGGTTATCACTTTAAGACTTAAAGATAAAACGATGAGCATTATCCAGGTCTACGCACCCCATCAAGGGAGACCAATGGAGGAAAAAACGGAATTTTTAGAAAATCTACAAGATGAATATGATAGGATGAGAGGCACAATCAAAATTGTTATGGAGACTTGAACGCGCATGTGGGTCATCAGAGAAATGGATTAGAGTCTGTTGTTGGAGCTTTTGGGATAGGGGAAAAAGTACGGACGGTGATAGACTGTTGGAGTTTGCAGTGAGAAACGGCCTTGCAGTAATGAATAGCTTTTTAGACACGATGAGAATAAAAATGGACGTGGTACCGATGGAACAATGTACTTCACCGATATACAGATAAATCAATGATAGATCTTTTGCTATGTAATGAAAAGAAAGTAGTTTTGGATGTGAAAAGTGTACCATCCGTTTCATTAGAAGGAGATCATAATTAGTAATAGGCAAAATAAGATGGGTGAAAAGGATCCGAACCAGAAACTTTTTAAAGAACGATAAAAAATAGAAAATTTAAAAGATGGAAATATATTAGAAAGTTTCAAAGAAAGATGAGAGAAAAGTGGATGGAAGCTTCAGATACAGCTGAAAATGTTGAAGAAGGATGGAGAAAACTTAAAGGAAGGGATTGAGCTGGTGGCAAGGGAACAGTTGGAGTTAAAAAAAACGTAAGGGGAGAAGAAGAGGACTGTATGGTGGACGGAGGAGGTCAAGGAAACCGTGAAAAGAAAAAAATGAGATGTTTCGTTTATGGATAAAAAACAGAACGGAAGAGAGCAGACGCAACTATATCACTGCAAGAAATCACTACATTTAGTAGTTCGTTAAAATATTCTTTCCATCTGTCTTCCACATTGATAGGGGTCAATTAGGGGCTCTCCTTCTTTACTTAGCATTGAATGAACCTCAATATTATCTCCCTTTCTATATTTTTTCCCCATTCCATAGATTAATTTTTTCGTACCTCTCATATTTTCCTGTAGGTCTTGTCCAATTCTTTCCCATGCTTCTCCTTTAGATCGTCTTTTTATTGTTTCTGTTGTTTGCAGTTAAAATGTATATATGTACGGCATGCGGAGGTGCCCCCTCAGGGCATTTGATTCCGCTCGTTTGTAGGAGAATTACGAGTACTGACTAATCGGGGTCCTTGGTGTAGTGGTTAACAACAGACCAGCAAATGGATGATCCCGGGTTCGATTCCTGGGAGGTACCTCATTTTTCATTTGCTCGTTCTCCCTCATCATCTTGTGCGGAACGCTCTTCTACACAAGCGTCGTTCTTTACATTAATTATACTGTGTGTTGTTTGCAGTTAAAATGTATATATGATATGTACGGCATGCGAAGGTGCCCCCTCAGGGCATTTGATTCCGCTCGTATGTAGGAGAATACGAGTACTGACTAATCGGGGTCCTTGGTGTAGTGGTTAACATATCCGACCGGCAATTAGATGATCCCGGTTCGATTCCTGGGAGTCCTCATTTTTCATTTGCTCGTTCTCCCTCCTCATCTTGTGCGGAACGCTCTTCTACATATATATATATATATATATATACACACACAATTTAAAAGGCATATGCGAATAGATAGAGACAATTCGAAAGAGTTCAAATACGAACAACTAAGATGATTCATCATTTCACGCTAGGTCAAAGTATTTACAGCTGTTTCGGTCTGCGTTTGTTGTGGACACGTCGCGACACCACTTCCCGTTAGAAGAGCGAGATTAAGAGACGTTGGCAATGCGAACACCGTTTCCCTATAAGCCAGGTGAAGACACTGAGGTACCTGTGTGAATATCTTGTGATATTTTCTTATGTGGTGAAAGTACGACGTATAGGCCTACCAAAAAAAGTTAAAAAAAAATATTCTTACTCGATTAATCCCATCTGCTAAAAAAGAAAATCAGGTGTCCATCCATATGACTAAAACAAGGAAATTTGTTTTACCAAAATTCCTACACGGGGTTCAACGATTTTAGTGGTGTCTACCGTTTGGACTGTTGGATGTGATAGAAGATTGAGGGAAGTCTTTGTTTTCTGTGAAACACAAGTTATTTATGCAGAAACTTGAAATATATTTACAGTATTACGTCGATACAATATATGAGAAAGAGAAAACTTCATCAACTTGGGTAGTCTAAGCATCATCATCCTGTTTGCATATACGTTTTGTGTTCGTATTTATCAACTTGAAGAGCCTAATCATTTTCATTAATCAATAAAGTAACATAAATATCATCAACTGTTGCTGCAAAATAGAAGTCAACATCTTCCTTCCTTGAATAATCAATTTTAAAATTAGAAAAAGCTGTTTTGAGCAGAAAACTGAGATTTGTTTATAAAAAACCTCTGAAGAGGTAGCTTGAAACCGTGAAAAAAGTGTTAGCAGCTGACGAGGAAGCTTCTAACAGTGGCTGCATCCTCCAGCGCGGGACACGTCAACGCGAAGAAGAGGCGACGTCAAACCAAACATCAACGCGCTGGTGGCCAAACTCCTCAAATCTCCGTGCAGCGGGTTGTCTACGGTTGGCCAGACTGGCAGTCGACGGCCTGTTGCGTGGCACGGTCAGAGTGCCGATCGGCTCCCGGGGAGGACCTATTCTCAGCGTGCTATTTTTTCATTTACGGGGAGCAATTGCGTGCTCCCCGGACTACTCTTACTCTCCGCGACATTAAGACTAATCCAGGCCCCACTACAACTTACACATGTCACCATACACAAAGACATAGACACAATAGCACCATGAGACACATACAGAAGTATAATATTAACATATTACAGTACAATGTAGATGGACTCACAAACAAAATCATGCAGCTTAGGGAATTTGTACACAAACAAAACATTCACATAGCACTTTATACAAGAAACAAAACTAAAACGCACACACAAACACCCACCATTCCTGACTTCACGGCGATCCGTCAAGATTGTACTGGGGTACGGGGGTGGACTCATCACTTACATACGTAAAAGCATTAGCTACACTGATGCTACTCAAAACATTACAACACAATCCAAGCAGATAACACGATGAAATACAGGCATTAACATTAAAACACGCGCAAAACAAACACCACACTAATCAACATTTACATCCCACCAGATAGTTCACCTCAGGTGCCAGCCAATTATAATCCAGTACACAATCTGGCCTCTCTCCCTAATGTCATCTTAGGAGGAGATTTCAACGCTAAAGACACTATTTGGTACCTGCACAAACAAAGCACATCAGAGGCGCCAACATAGCCACCAACTAAACAGCCTCTTCATTCTTAACAATACAGAGGAACATACACACATACCACATCAAGCAGAACTCAAACTCCTCCCCAGACATAACGTTCTGTTCCCCCTCACTAGCAAAACATACACACTGGAGAACAGATAAACAACTGTCATCAGACCAACTGCCCATCATCATTACAACACATTCTACACTCTGCCCCAACAGCCTTAGGCACACTTACATAAATTACAAGAAAGCTGATTGGGAACAGTTCAAAATACAGACTGAGGAACAATTCACCACATTAAACAGCACACCCATCATAAACATCAATATAACACTCAAGACATTTAATCAGATCATCAATAATGCAAACAAATACATACCAAAGGGCAACATTAGGAAATACAACCCAAATTACACTAGAGAAATAGCCCACCTCATAAGGCAACGTAACAACCTCAAATATAACACACAAACACCACACACAGAAGCCATAAAACAGGAGATACAACAGCTCAACACAGAAATAAACAACAAACTCAAAGAAAAACAAACAAAAACATTCAGGGAATTCATAACACTAAACCACTCCACAGATACATCCAGGCTATACAAGACTATAAACAGCATTACCCACTCTAACAGCGGCATTCACACCTCACACGCGGCTATCTGTCGCAGCCAAAATAATATCCCAACATACATACAACAAGCTAACATTCTAGTTAATCACTACGCAAAGATAAGTCATTTAAACAGAGATAACAACCAGAAACACGCAGACAGACAAACAGCCAGACACAAGAAAACCTACAGACTCGACATGACCATTACACCCTTCAATAGAGACCAGACAACCAAGATCATCAAAAACATTAAGAATTCGAAGGTTACTGGACCAGACAACATATCTAACATATACCTTAAACACTTGGGCCCACAAGGAATACCAGCTCTCACAAATATCAGCATACATTCATACCAACACTGTATTATTCCTGACATATGGAAACAAAGTAAAATTATTACACTCCTGAAACCAAACAAAAATCCAACAGAACCAGCTTCCTATAGACCTATTACTTTACTATGCACACCTTCCAAAGTAACAGAAAGACTAATCTTACAAATCACCAACCCACACATACCACTATCTTACTCAACATGCATTCAGACCTCACCACTCAACCACGACACTACTCACTAACCTCACGCAGAACATCATGGATGGCATCAACTCCAGACGACCAGCTCAACGTACACTATTGGCAACAATAGACATTAGTAAAGCATTTGATGCTATCCCACGTTTCCCTCTCATAAACAAAACACTTAACACAAACATGCACAATAACACCAAAAGGTGGCTGAGCAACTATCTTTCAGGAAGATACTCACATGTCACATTTAATGGCAAGTCATCCAAAACAAGCTTTTTCCGAACGGGGTCTGTCAAGGCTCTGTTCTCTCACCATCACTGTTCAACTTGTACATGCATGACATTCCCAGCACCCATAGATAACAAGCTTACCTTATCATCATATGCAGATAACATCACTCTAACATCCACCCACAACAACATCGACACCGCTACAAATAACCTACAAACATACATAAACAGTATACAAGACTGGCTCACACACAATAGACTCAAAGTAGCGCCCACAAAATCAACCATCACCTTGCTTACGAGCAACACAAAAGAATACCAGGTAACTCCACAGCTTACACTAAACAACATCAACATTCCACACACTCACAGGACCAAAATACTTGGGGTCACATATAACACATCATTATCTTTTGCAAACCACATTCAGGACATTAAAAACAAATGTACGTCAAGACTTAACACTCTTAGGGTACTAACCAGCACAAACTTTGTGGCACCAGCAGGAAACAACATCACTCATATACAAACAATATATTCGTTCAGTTATGGACTATGCTAGCCCATGCTGGGCACCCATTATCTCAAACACACACATAAACACCTTACAGACAATACAAAACAACGCACTTCGTATCATTACAGGATGCACTCAAACAACACCAATAGAACACCTGCACACAGAAACAAAAATACTGAAAGTTAGGGAACATTTACACATGAGGGGAACACAATTCATGGCAGCAGCGACAACTAACCCACAACACCCTTGCCACTACATGTACAATCACGACTCGGTCCGAATGCGGTCCTAGGTGCGAAGCCGCCACCCATTAACAGGTCAGAGATCAGCCTGAGGAGATCGAGTTAACTTAGCACGATTCCGATGTGGACATCACCCCAATTTACGGACATATAAACACAGAATAGACAACTCCACAGACGACACCTGCCATTTGCCAGGACACACCACAAACAATTGAACACATTATGACAGACTGTACCGCTCTAGCACAACAACGAACACAACACAACATCACTAGTGCGCTGAACCTCTGGTTCACTCTGGAGAGGGCGATCGATTACCTGCGTGCCGCCGGCTTGCTCGATCAGGGTGGGCTGAGCGGCTAAACAACAACAACAACAACGATTTTAGAAGTATGTTTAGCTTAATTGATAACTCAGTTTGCAACAATGGATGGAAGATGTATTTGAAACAGTTTAGCACTAATGTGTGTGGGATTTACTTTACCTGTAAGTTCTGTGGCACGTGGAACAGGCTACCTTCAGAAGTTGTGATCAGTTCCTCTGTGGGTCAGTTCAAGAAAAGGATAGACCGAATCTTGCACACTATTTGAGGGTGTATGAATTTTTTCCCTGGCCCCTTTACTAGTGGCACCTCCACGGTATAAGAAGCATGGCCTTTTGAGGTAATTCTTTTCCTTGTAGCTCTCTCTCTAAGACGCTGGAAATTGTGGAAGACATGTCCCAAAAATAGAACAAAGGGGAAAGAGAAGCAGATTCGATAGACAAAAAGAGGTCATTATTGAGGACCCCAACATACAGTGGACCGACGACACAGGTGAGATCATTGTGGAAGGAGCAAAGGATACAGAGATTGAATATCGTAGACATACCAATATGGGGTTCGATTACAGATGTCGCAAATTAATAATAATACAGGAGTCATCGTCGATTTAATATTACATATTATAGCCTCTCATGCTCTCAGTAGAGGACGCAAAGTGAGTTAATGCCATTCGAACCATTGGTTTTAGGATACATTTTTAATTATATATATATATATATATATATATATATATATATATATATATATATATATATATATATATATAATCATGCGGGTTGCTTCTACAAAGCTTTAATTTAATATTTAGGAGAAATCCAATAACAAGGAGAGTAAATGCCATGAAAAGTGTCTTCTTTAATGCGCAACGTTTCAAGCAATACGCTCATCTTCAGGCTAAACAGTGACAAAAAATGACAATATGAAGTTAAAATCAATAAATAAATGAAACACATAAGACAAAATAATTACTATAAAACCTATTCTTACAGTAGAAGCAAAATTTAAAAGACTAAAAGAAGAGGGTTGAATTCAAAGTTACAAAAGAAGTTCACATATAAAAATACAAGAAATTTAAAAAGCTATTTTTAAAATTATAAATACTAAATTTGAAATTAATACAATGGGATAATTAACACTACTAACCTTTCATTGCTGGTTCCGAGGTACAAGTAATTTAAAACAAAACAAAGGGAAAATACTATGGGTTGGGTGGTTGGAGAGTTATAGTTGGGGGGGGGGGATTATAAAAAATTTAGAGGGCCACAGCTGAGGAATCAACGTTTAGAGAAGGGGTCAATGTTTTAATATAAAGGGATTCCAAAATTCTAAGTGAGTTGGGACAAGGATTACAGCCAAGAATTTTAAAATTATCCAGAGTGACATCTATTTTACATTTAATACTATGTTCCCGGATACTAGAGGCTTCTTTTTTATTTAAAATTTTACCTGTTTTATAGTAATTATTTTGTCTTATGTGTTTTATTCATTTATTTATTGATTTTAACTTCATATTGTCATTTTTTGTCACTGTTTAGCCTGAAGATGAGCGTATTGCTTGAAACGTTGCGCATTAAAGAAGACACTTTTCATGGCATTTACTTTCCTTCTTGTCATTGGATTTCTCCTAAATATTATATACATATATATGGTGAATTTCGCAAATTAAATACATGAAATAAATATATGATGCAAACTCACAAGGAAAAGAAAGCTAAATCCAATGCCTTTCGTGTATTCAACAGTACACCACGTCAGGGTATGAAGGAAAAGACAAGAACCCAAAATTATTTATCTCTGTACAGCGTAAACAAAATAGTTAGGAGGGATTAGCGAGAACTAACGAGTACTAATTAAAAGCAAAAGGTATTCATTTTACTTATGTCTCTCGAGTTGGGTATTTTCTTTCTCCTACTCTCTCTTTCACTTTCTCTTTCTCTCTCTTTGAGCGGCCAACTCTTCACGGATTCAGCGATGTCGAATTTGGAAGCATGTTTAATTTAAGTGATAACATAACTCAACTCGCAACATTGGTTGGAAGCTGGATTTGAAACTGTTTAACACTGGTGTATGTAGGAACTACTTTACCTATAAGATCTGATTTTTATTTCATTTGAGGAAAGTATATAAGTATATATATATATAACTTCTGTACATGATTGAAATAGGACGTTTTATACATAGTACAAGATAAACATCAACATGAAAATATCCGAGTATTTGTACATCACTTAACCGTCCGATGTTAAACGACGTTCGGTCTTGGTAGTAGTTGGACGGGGGACAGTGTCCAGATGATGTAGCGACACCTGGTTCGGCTTCCATATAAGATTGCCAGATCAGATGGTTTCCATACCCGGAGAATTTACCTACGAAGCTCATCATTATTTTTTTTATGAATATTGTTTATGTAGCTAAACCGATATATAAACTTCCTCATTTTCTCTTGAAAACTAATTGACAAGAAAAGATGCATACATAACCAGCATAGTTTCTTATTTCCTTATAAATAATAATACTTCAATTTCTGAACACTCCGGTCCAAAACCGGGGACCTGGCAAACCAACTTCCATAACCAATGTAACCTAACCCATATCCAAAAATGGGAAAGCTGAGATAGTATATTGATCGATTCATTCCTTAACTTCGTACGATTTTTTTTTCGTTCCTCTCAACTTCGTTCTTTGTTTTTTCTTCCTACATCGTACTCTTTCTTATCTACTAAAACCTTTACAGAAAAATAATTATATAATTTATGCGTAAATTACCGTTTTCCTCAAATTAAGACTAATCATACCTCATTAAAGTTAATTTTAATGATATATAGTGATCCAGAGAAATGGGACCCAAAAGAAACCCCTGTAACTCTTAAAGTATAAGTCCTTTTATAAAATCATACACATCATTCGAAAGAGGATAGTTACAAGTTTGTACAGGATTGTATAGGTTTTGACAATACAAGACAAGATAAGATACAAAACAAAATAAAAGTGTTAGTTAAAACTAACCCTTCAAGATGACTGCATGGACTGTGGAACAGCTGCGTTTCATAACTGAGCAATATTATGAGCATGGAAGAAGTGTAGTTTCAGCTCAAAGATCTTTCAAGACAAATTTTCAGATGTCAAAATCACCTTCTAATTCATTGTCTTGATATGTTTGTGGCCATATACATGCAGTATATAAAAAATTACTCTTACGACTATATGTGTATATATATAGGAATCTATTCAATACTTACACGTATCGAAATCGCCAAAGATGCAAAGTCAAAAACATTTACATTTTTCAAAATGCAGTGTACTCTCTCTCAACAATATTAAGCAACGTTAATTCTGGTCAACAGTTGGATGGGAGACCATCTTCCGTGTACAGATAATGTGACGACTTATGGTTGAGTTTTCGTTTCTCTACAACATTTAACCTTATAAAACACACTTATTTTTTTACATGTATTTTGTTTATTTCATATTTTTTTTCATAAAAGCAATAAAAACTTTGGTTTATCGATATTTATCAACTACCTTAAAGTACTTTTTTAGTGTTTGATTTTAGATGCAAGATGGATACAACACATTTCACACTCTTTTTAAAAAGAAATTAATGGTAAGTATTCAGTAAAAACTGATTTTAGGTGTCTAAATTACTTTAGGTGTAAGATTCATTGTCATGAACTTCATATTTAACATGTAATTCAAATGAACTGGTTTGTTAAGTGAGTTTTGTGTCAAAGATATATATATATATATATATATATATATATATATTAGGGTGTCCCAGCCTCACATGTGAAAATAACAATTTGCAAGAGTCAAATCGCACACCCCTTCAATTAATTACACTTGAAGAAAGGAAAACATGGGCGAAATTTCATTGGCCTATTAGGAGGGGAAGGGTCCCCTCATTGACCTTGTTTATTCGACCCTATATGAACAAACGTAAATGCTCAGCATTAATCATTCTAGAATGGAAGAATGAAATGTAAATTCTTTCTAATGACTAAATTAAAGGAAATGGAAATTCTTCCTAATGGCACATTTCATTTCGGGGGACAGAGGATCTTTTTGTCTGCTGAGGGGAACTGCTGGCGGTGGTATTCGACGACTTGGTACACGAGCTGCCGTTCCTCCTCGTTTTTTGTCAGGCCCTCATTGAAATCTTCCACCAGTTTCACCGCCCGTCTGCCGCGTCGTTCACAGACTTCAACGATGGTGCATATCCTTCGAGATCTTTGGGGTTTTTGGAACCGGCAGCTTCAGGCAATGAAAAAGGTTTTGAGTCCTTTTCGTGACCAAGGTGCTCAAATCCGACCGTCTCACGGTCAAGACACTCTTTCCCTCCAGCCGACGCAGATCTTTTGGGTTTTCGGTCTTCTTGTGCAGGTTTTGGAGCATGGCCATCTTCTCTGCATCGGTGGTTTTGGAGGAGAACATAGCGAGTCCGGCTAAATCTTCGCTTATGTACCAGAGGTGGCCCCGGAATTTCGTCAATACGGCGGTACTTACATCATGATCCACCGCCTTATACCGCTCTAGGTCCTCCAACAGCTCCAGGTCATTGACGGGCGCGTCCGCCGTCAATGGAGCCTCGAACCACCTCTGGAGGTAGATGGTGACGGCAGAGACGTTTATCCTGCGTAGTGACCGGACCTCGTGAGCGGTCAGGTGGAATTGGCTTCGGAAGATGAACATCTTAAGACATTAAATGCCTTTGGCCATCCACCTGGCCCGGTGGTATGCTCCAGGACGATTGTACCGGAGATCTCGTTTGCCATGACCATCGAGGAAGACCAGAGCGAGGATCAGGAACTCCCGGTAATCGTCTCTTGGGTGGCCAACTTCAAGCTGGTCTTCAATGAAGTGGACAATCTGCTCTTTTTTCAACGCCACCCATTCCGAAAGGATGTCGCTTGGGCCATCGCCGTTGAACGGAGAAGCCTGCTTCCGGTCGATGAACTCCCATTGGGATTTGAAGCGAGCGAACAGCGCAATTTCGGGGCCAGAAGACCTGAAGAGCAGGTCAAAGACTGAGGTGACTACCAATTCCATCATGTGGTGTCTGCAAGCCAGGAAAAGAACGCGGCGGTCCATTTGGTCCTGGATAATCGTACAAGCGCCGCTGTGAATACCGGTATTCGCCGCTGTTGTGTCGAAGCAGAGACCGGCAATCCATGGTTGAACTTGCGGCCAATCGTCCAGCACCTTCAGAACAGCTCCAGCCATCCGCTGTCCCGTGCTGTCAGGGATTTTTGGGATCGCCAACAACTTCTCAAGATTCTTCCCGCTGACCAGCACTGGTATGCGATCCGATTTCCCTCCATCCGAATCAGGGAGGAGTTTGTCATCAAAGTGGACGACAAGCGGCATATCAGGATTGAACTCGGTCTTGATTCCGGCTGCCAAGTTCTTCCTGGACTTCTGCCGTGAACGGTGAAGACTTGATTTGGACAAGGTGACCGAGGATAACTCAACTCCCGCGGCAGCGAGTGCTGGAGCCACAATGTGCATCGCTTGGTGTACTGAGGTTCCAGTTCGATCCAGGGCTGCAGCAAAATTGGGATATTGGATGATCCTCCTTGTCGACACTTGGCCGTCCTTGGGAGCGGATCGAGGAGCCGAAGGACCAGGAGAGGAATATTGGACATCATCATTGGATGCTTCGGCCATGGACTCCGAAGAAGAAGAAGACCCACTTTTCACCGTTCCTTTTGCTTGCAGTGAGTCCATCTCTTCGCGACTTTTCTTCTTCCTCTTCTTTTCAGCTGCTCGGCGATTCTCCCGCTCCGCTGCCCTGCGAGCAAACTCCAGGTCCTCTCCTCCGATGTACATCTTCCGCACGGTTCGCTGGTCATTCAGAAAGTCTCGATATTTGGGGACTTTGATGAGTTTCATGGCATTGGCATGAGCTGTTTCGAACAGTGTATTCAGGTTGGCTTGGAATCCCTTTTCCCGCTCCAGTTGCTTCTCTCCCCCACGGTTTCGGTTTCTGGCAACCTTCTCGTAGTCCGTGGAGAGGGCCTTGATCCTCTCGACGCACTTGGGCTTGTGGGAGGTCGGAATAGATGCCCGAGCCCACACGGCCATAACCTCATCAGCTACCACATTGGCAGCTTCCGCCGTGGACGTTTTTTTCTTCCGAGTGAAGAACAACAGACGTCGAAGAACATCTCCCACTGTCGGGAGTTGACACAGCGTTTCCAGGGGTTCATTTCGCAACACCCCCAACAACCACACAGTCTCCTGCTTTCTTATATCCATAACCTGAAAAGAAATATGCTACAATTAGTATAAGGTAGAGAGTAGCCGTTCAGCAATAGTAACACATGGTTTGAGGGGACCCTTAAAATTAAAGAACACGAATGAAATTCATCTTGCTGGCATGTTTTCACGAGTGGAAGAAATTAGGGGGGTGTGCATGACAAACTTCAGGAACAAAAAAAATTGGGACACTCTAATATATATATATATATATATATATATAATATGGATCTTTTTGGTTTGGCGGACTTGTTTAACTTTGTTTCTGTTTCGTGCGTTGGTCTCTCTTCACACGGAGATCAAGCTGGTGGACCCGCCTCTAGGTCTGGCTTGGTGGAGGAGCGAGTTGCTTGTGCTCTCCACCGTACATAGCCAGGTACACCAGGCTCATCTGGTACCGTCCTGAGCCAGGCATCTAGTCTTCTCTTGAAGACATCAACTTTGACCCCTGTAACGTTTCTGAGGTCCTTTGGAAGCAATCAGATCGCACATGGCCCAATTAGAGTGGAGAACAGTTTTAGAGAATAAAACAACTGATGAAGTGCTAACCATTTTATGACTTTGTGGTACGAATCATATCTGCTTAGTCTTCGCGAATACAGCCGCGATCTTTTCCAGTCTAACTGGATTAACCGCATTAAAGTAAATGATGTCGTCCTTATCAAATCCCCTTCAAAAATGAGGCCCTTTTGGCAAATGGGCAGAGTATTGAAGCTTTTCATGGGTGACGATGGCAAAGTTAGGAGCGTTCAGCTTAAATGTGCTCACGGTCAGATAACGCATTACCCGATCTGTCATCTTTATCCATTAGAAATTTCAATTACTCATTCCGGTTCAAGAAATGAGGTAAATAGTGATTCAGATTCCGATGGACCTCAAAGCTCAAATGAAGCCAATAACAATAATAATTCTCCAACATCAAGACCTAAAAGACAGGCTGCTCTTAAGTGTCTTCAACGTCTTAAGACAATGCAGGAAAACGATTAAAATTAATTTTTTTCATATTGAGTTTTAATACAAGTTAATATCAGGAGGACCACTGCAACAAACTATTTAAAGGGTTTATTGCAGTTCTCGCCGGGCAGGTTGTTAAAATTCCCGTGTAAATATGTATTTTTTTAAGATTTTCTAAATCTATAAATCAAAATTACAAAATATCCCTCAAATGTAACTTTGGTTGGTTGGTCGCCTTCGCTTGTTAACGTCTAATGACGCTATAGTTGGCTGAGAGAGAACGAGAAGGTGATTTCAAAATTGTGTTGTTGAATATTCAGTCTTTTGAAATTTTGTTTATTTAAAAATATTCAAGTGATTTTGTCAAAGTTAATTATATTTATTCGGTTATTTATAGGTATTTTTTCTATTTAGATTATATTTTTATAATTTTCAGATTTGATTCATAATTTCAGGAACCATATGGTAAGATAAAATTATTTAACATAAGTTTACACTGGTAAGTGGAGTTTATAATTATAATTTCATTAACCCTGATCAAGCCAAAATTTCTTATCAAAATTTTCAAATTATTCAAATTCAATATTTAAGTGTTTTTCTTCGCAATATCACCAAATGGGAAAATTTTTCCCTCAATCGTTCTTATATACAGTATATTGAGATGTTGGTTATTAGATTAGCTGCGACATTCACATAATGGGGCCTGTCATATGTAATACTCAAACTCCTTCCTCTATGTTTGAGGATGTGCGCTATGCGCAGCAGGTGTGCCTGGGTATCTCCAACAAACTGGTGCTCCGCTATATTGCTGGAAATATAGCACATGTCTGGAGGTTTTATAACGTCAACCATTTTCTCCAATTTCAACTGATACATTAGGCTGTACAAGTTGCGATTTTAGGGCCACAGTACATGCATGGGGATCATTGTTAACAATTTCGTATACTAAATCGCCTGTAAGATTTGAGCTTTTTAAAATTACGTTTAAGTCTCTCACAACATCGTCGACCGCACTATAGTGACCCGGTCCTAGTGTTACTTCTGTATTGTAATACAGTGCATCCCCAGTCAATGCGGCACGCATGGTTTCATCCCGAGTTATCCCGGCTTTTTCACACTCATTTCAGTCTCCAAGAACCGTAAAAACGGGCTCTTTATAATCAATACTTACAAAAAGGGTATTCAGTTGAATTTCGTATATACCCACCTTACACGTATCACAACCCAATTCAATGGGTCCGTGGAGTTCTGTTACAAAGTTGGCTAGTGTGTTGTTAGGGTGTACAGACAGAGACGAGGAGGGCGGGAGTGTGAGGTAGAAATGGTTAGGCGCCATGTTGCATACTATTTAAGCTTCATTATTCCATCAACTTTTATATAGGTGTTGAAGCTTTCTGGGTATCCTAGCTATTTCACCAGGTACATTTTTCTCTTTCCTGAACCTTTGCTTCCTAAACTTTTTTCAATTTTAAACAAATTTTTTCCTAAATTAAATGTCACTTTCTGCAACTCCTCGCGGTAAAAGCCTCCTGCGATTTCTTCCCCATTCAAATATTCAACGTAATACATTATCTCGCCTTAAGATTTCATAGTCCTAAGTTTAAAAAACTCACGTGTCCAACCTTGCTCAAATCCCTTCGCGAATTTATTTCCCGAACGCGACAGCCCTACATAATCATTGATTTTGAAACGCGCAGAGTGTGGTGGTGTTGTTCTATCTTTCTCACATCAGGCTCTGTGCGCGCACCTCTTTCTAAAATCTTGTTAGGTGTTGTCCTAATCGTGCGACGGTGTGAGCGGTTGTAGGATGAGGTCAATGGTTCAAGAATGTCTATATATTTCTATGTGTTTTTATGTGTAAAATAGCGGTGAATGCGTTCCTTTATGGTACGTTGATCTCTTTCAGCTAAAGATGCCTTATGTATAGAATTGGTGTGTAGTAGCTGATATTAAACTCTGCCAGCATGTTCTGAAAACCTTGCCCTATAAATTATTTTCCCATATCCGTACAAAAATAGCCAGGAACCCTGTTTTCTTTCAACATCAACGTTTTTGGTGGCTTTAGCAACTGTTTCAGGCGATTTATTTTTCAGAGGAATTAGCCACAGATATCTAGAGAATACATCTATTATGAATAGGATATAGCGGTAGCCGTCATTATACGGGTGTCAGGAAATGATTGCCCCCCCCTGTAGAGCAAAAACTAGAAGAGATAGATAAAAACCGGCGAGACCACTTGAAAGAGCGTTAAAATCTGAATAAAAACCATTATATTCTATTCCTGTGATTTTAATTCTTACCATTTTTTTCCCCACAGAAACCATGGCATCATCTATTTTGAACGATTCAGAGAAAAAGCGAGTTCTTGACCGCATTCGAGCTGTCACATTTCGTGAAGCAAAGGAAGCTGGTGCAACTTTCATAACTCGACACTGGGTGGCTGAGAGATTAAAAAGATCAGAAGACTTTGTCAAAAGGAATTGGAATAAGAATCCTGAAGATTGTGAAACAGAATTTCGAGGAGGAAGACCGGAGAAATTATCTCAAGAATCGAAAGACATTGTGCTTGCTGCATCACGGCGCCGAAAGAAGAGCTGCTCTGAGGTAGCGAAAGAGATACTTATCCGTCGTGGTAAGATAGTCAATCGGCAACTTGTGCATCAATTTCGAGTTCGCCAAGGCTTGAGTGCTTGGCATGAAATAGCTAAGCCACGGAAGAGTGATCTTAATATTGAAGATCGGCTATGGTTTTGTGATTATCTTGAGGAATGGACGGAAGATGATTTCCTTCACTTGGTTGTCAGCGATGAATTCTTCGTTTATGTCTCCAGAAAACCAAATTTTCAGAATGATCGGGTTTGGGCAACAACTCCTGATGAAGTCCCAGACGACCAGAAGTATCGAGAAATAGTAAAAAATCCAGCATGTGTGGGTGTTTTCATTATGTTCTCTATACGGAAGCTCATCTGGGTTATCAAACCAAGAGGAACCAGTTGGGATGGGCCTTATTTTCGAAATGTAATTTTAGCCCAACATGTAATTCCGTTTTTGAAAGACCCCGAGTGTGTTTTGGATGTTGAACAGGCAACCTTTCTTCACGACAAAGCCCCCTGTATGAAAGCACTTGCGACTCAACAACTGCTTAAGGACAATAACATTGATTTTTTCGGAAATAATGAATGGCCTGGCAATTCTCCCGATCGTAATGTCTGTGAACATGTCGGATCCATCATGAAGGATCGGGTGGAGTCCTTAATGCTGGAACAACCCGTTCAGAATCGGTATTCAACAGAAATTATGACTGCAAAGATCAACGAAGTCCTTGAAGAAATGAGTCATGATACCGATCTCTTTGAGACACTTCTGGGATCATACCCCCGTCGATTAATGGCCGTCAGAGCTGCAAATGGGGGCAACACCCGATATTAAAACAAATGTTTTTTATTCAAAATTAAACGCTCTTTCGCGTGGTTTTGTCTGTTTTTTTCTATTCCTTTCAGTTTCTTCTGTACAGGGGGGGGCAATCATTTCCTGACACCCTTTACACTGAATATCTTTGCATGTCTGTTAAATCTACTTGCCAAATAGAGTCAATCGATGCAGCTGATGTCTTGGCTGTTTTAAACCTTTTTCTCACAGGCTTATGAAGTGTATAAGCGTCCTGCTCCGGCAAAAACCTCTCAACATCTTTTCCCTACTCCATCATTGTAAACACTTCTGTACATTCTATCTACGCCTCCATAGGAGGCTGGGCTAGGAATGTCATAATAGCGTCTTCTTAATATGTAGCCATTTGTGTATTTTAGAGGCACGTGGATAGGGTTGATCGTTGTTTATCCTCTTCTTTCTCCTCTTCAGAAGTGTTACCGCTGGGGGTGATGGCGTTTTCAATTGTGGCACGTGCGATATATGTTCCAAATCTTTTAATCTGTTCAGATTTCCTATCATTGTTTTGGGGACATTTATTTGTTGTAGTCTTGCTTTTATATGCTTCCATCCTGATGGTGAGGGCCTATCCCACTTTCTCACCAGATCATGGACGATGTCTACGATATTCGATCCCTGTACCTTTGCTCCTTCACACAATGATCTCACCTGTATCGGTCCATTGTATGTTGGGGTCCTCTTTCAATAGATTATAAAGACTTAAACCTTTATTCCTCAATGCATGTTGGAGGGTGCTTTTTAATACATGCGCGATATGTTGTGTGTCCGACCCGTTAATCTTTGGTTGGTCAGCTCTATCGTCGGACACAGGCCCTCTGTCACCATGCTCATCGTTGTTCGTGCTGTGCCTAATAACCACGGGAATCTCTGTCGGATTCTTATAATTTTCGTATTCACGAAGAAATTTCTGCAGAGCTTCTTGGTATAAGGTTCTTTTCTCATCAGGTTTTTTTCACTGTTTAATAGGGCTAACAATTCGCTTTCCATTCATTTAAGCCTACTTTTACGGGGTTCTAGAACCGTGTCTAGATTCTTTGAACTTTGCAGTGAAGCATACACTCGTGTGGAATCACTACCACTTTCTTCATTGTATTAAATTAGTCAGTAAAGGACCCAAAACTGAAAATAAGATGGGGAGGAATGACCCTCCTCTTTGTACAATAATTCGTCTTTTCTTCCCCACAGTTTGACTTTTACGAGCGAGTGCACGTATTATGTTCTTGTAACGGCGTAGGCGAGCCTTCTGAGGGGGCTTCATTGATACATTGCAATTTATAACGTTAAGAGATTTCACAGTTGCACTTTAAAAAGTCGAAGTCGATATTTTTAGCAAACATCTGTTGCATTGACGGGTAGGGCATATCATACTCTGGGTTCAGGGTTGAAATTTTGGAAAAACAAAGTGGCTAATATGTATTCCTATGTAAAAATTAATTCTAAAATGGGTTTATTATTTGCAACTTTTCCGAAAAATCTCCTTTTCATGGTCAAAATCGCGATTTTCTGATTTGAAGGCTGACTAACGCAGCATCAGGGCACCCAAACCAAAGCGCGCAGCTGTTTTGCATATGATTTAGTCTAAAAGCTGCTTTTCTGACCTCATCCTTGCTTTCTTGCGTGTTTTTCTTCAAAGAATAGGCGCGGCTCACCAGCTCTACTCTGATCGAGTAGCGGGAGACTTGCCACCTCCACGTGTAGGTTTACACGCCTGTTCTTCCTGGATCCCTGAAAAGCGTGGCCTCATAAGATCTTATATTATGATCTTATGAGGATTTTCAGCTCTTATGAGCATTAACGATGGCTTCAGCCTCTTCATCAGCCACTCGAACCTGAAAAGCTCTTAAGTATGTCCTGCTTCGATCTGAACACTGGGAGCATTTCTCGATGGTCTATCCTGGCTCTCACCCACCCATCTCTCCTCTCGTGACCGTACACAGCTTGGGAAGCAGTTGAGACTTCCTGTACAGCTCTCTCGCAGGACTGAGTATGAACAGAGAAAGCGTCCACTTTGAGTGGAGTTTTCCTGAGATCTTCGAGCTCAGTCAAGGTCATCTTGCAGGTGAAAATAGGCTCGTAAATACTATCTGATTCTCAGTTGATGAGATCCTCAGGTGAAGTGGCTTGCAGACTGACTTTGGGATTTTAATGGGGCCTCACTGTCGTATCACCAAAGTCTCTTCCTTCTCTGATCTTCTCTATTTGGCTTACAGCAAAAGCTCTCTGATGCTCATCCTCACTGCACAGGAATGAAGCGAGGATATTCTCAGGATGTGCGTGGTAAGCTCCTCTTATCAATGCAGCAGAGATGATGTTCCTGACCTCAGTAGTCTGGTTCCTCAGCAGCCTCAGGCTTGAAAAAACGTGTGCAGGACCAAATTTGAGGTGGTGCTTCACTTTGATGTCGTAGTACATTTTGAAGTAGAAATTAAGGCAGAACTTCACGAGGACCTCGAGCCTCTTCAACACCTCCCCCTTCAGTCCGTGCTCCCTCATCCACAACAGCAAGATGGCCTGTGCAGTAGTGAGCCACCTGGATTGGTTCAGAGGTCCGCACTTGAGACCAGCCAACTGTGGACTGAGACTTCCAGGCTTGATGGCTTTGATCAGAAGATAGCAGTTGTGCTGGTCTGTGGAGATTTGACTATCTCTACTGGCAGCTCTATGACATCTTCAGTTCCTTCCACTGGTTTGAAGTTGAAGTTGACCTCAAGTTCATTCACTTTCTCAAGAAGTTTTCCAATAGGCCCACTGAAGCCTGACCGGGGAGTTACCGGGCCGTCCAGCTTGATGATTAAGTGCTTCAGGGGGAGCTCGTTCACATGGAGCTGACAGATCATCCAGTGGCACTTGCGACCCAGCATCTTCTCCAATAGGGCTATGGCGCCTCCAGACCACCCCGTGTTGGTGTTGGTAGAGTCTCTCCTCCAATCATTACAAGGCTCTCGTTAGCTCCGTGATTCAGAAGCCACTCATGCAAGCCCTGAGCGATCTTATGAGCAGGCTTTTCTCCTTCCTCAGGTTCCTCGGGAGTGAAATGGAAGAGGTACTTTCCTTGAGGCTCCCACGTGATAGTGTAATGCTCCTCGATCACTTTGCCAGGATGAAATCTCCCTGTCACTTCGTCATATTTCAACACCTTTGTATTCCTATCCTGCTTGCCATCAAAGAATATCCCAGAGATCTTCTCCTTCTCTGACCTCTGCGTGAGAGCTTCAACTGATGAAGCCATTACTTCCTCCTTGGCCCTCCAGACTTTCATGCCATCTATGGCCAAGTAAGCCTTGTCTTTGGAAAGATAACCGGCCTTGATGAGGTCGTTCAGGAAGCCAGTGGCAACTGCAGCTGCTGGAACATTTGCCACCCTGTACCTCAAACTGCCGAAGCTGTCCCTTGGATCTTCATGTAGTTTCGTGTAGCGGGAACGTCCATAGGAGCTTCAGTAGCCTCAGCATTGCCAGAGGCTTCTTTTGCAGCTTCTTCCAAGTTTGGCTCTTCGTCCTCCTCAAAGTCTTTCATGAGAAGCTCCTCATTAGTAGCCTCCTCTTTCTTCTTCCTCTTTACAGCAGAAGCTTCTTCAGCCTCCTTCCTCTTCGCTGCTTTGATCTGTCTCCTGCTGTCTTCGAAGTCTACAGAACACATCTGGATTCCTGAAGCTTCGGAAGTCTTCACTCTCTGGTAGTACAGCCACTGAAGGTCCAGTTTAGGAATCTTCACCTCCACAGGACAGTTACAGTTCACATGGGACTTGAGGGAGCATCCTGAGCATCCACTCCCCTCTGAGTCGCACAAGAAGATCTGATGCTTGCAAACGCATACTTCACAGAGTTTATCTAGATCAGCCATCCTCTTCTCCTGGGTAGCAGACTTAACTCTTCCGTTCACAACGTCTGTCATCTCCTTCCATTTCAACAAGATCTTATATGAGAGCGATTTTTCCGTGATTGTCACAGGCGGGAAGAACTTTACATTCGACTTCCTCCACTGAGTCATCACGAGTGAAGCCAGCTCGTCATTCATCTCTCGGATAGGGTATTTAGACCTTTGGATGTCATGAATGAGGAACTTTTCCTCCTGCAGACGAATCCCTCTCTGAAGAACGGCTCTCCAAGTCGGCACCTCGCTGGGAATGAACGCTTTCCGCGGGCCCACAACATCCGAGAGCTTTGAACCTGACATTTTCCTGGTTTTGGGGGCAGATTCGGCCATCACGTCTATTCGGTGCTTATTCTCGCTCTTGTCCAATCTGTAACAAATTCATATCGGTCTGTTTAGTGTTCTTTCGCCATGAATAGAGACAAGAAATATAATTTCTGGTTATAGTCAGGGTTGCCAACCGGCATTTTTAATTACCAAATTAACCTAAATTTGGTAATGAATATTTATTTTGGTAACAGAAAACTGAATTTGGCATTGCAAATTTAATTTAAAATTCGTAATAATGGTGTAACATAAGCTTAACCCTTTGTCATTCAATACCATTTAATTTTAGTGTAGGTTCATTTTTTTACTTGAAATATGCATAGGAGGTATATATAAGCATTTTTAGTAATCTTTTTTTTGTAAGAACATTTCTAAATGAAATAATTTATGTGTCCATTAGTCAACAAAGGTTTAATAAGGTAATTAGTGGGTGGTAGTTAGTACTGTCTCTCTCTCTCTCTATATATATATATATATATATATATATATATATATATATATATATATATATATATATATATATATATATATATGTGTGTGTGTGTGTATATATATATATATATATATATAAATATATAATTATATATATATATATATATATATATATATATATATATATATATATATAAAACAGTACATAAAAACAATCGTAATGAAAATTTCATTTCATATATCCAATTGGACACGTGTTATCATAGACAGAATTAACCCTATGAAAACTTTGTGTCCATTTCGAAACGAACTTTGAATAAAGTCTTTTCTTCACAGTTATTAAAAATATTACTTAAACAAAGTAAACAGGGAGCTTCCTTAATACTTCTAGAATGAAATTATAGTCAAAACAAATATAATAATGATTAAACTTAGGAAAATTACAAAAAACACTTACTGAAAAAAATGGCGTCCACTCACTTCTACTTCACAATTATAACTGGCGTAATTGCTCAGAGCCATCTATTGAGAGAATGTTGAACTTCTTCTGCGTCCAAATGGTTACAAAGATTCAAATTGAGTATATTTTTTTTTTATGTATGTATGTATTAAACCTGTGTAAGAGTTAAGCAAAGTTAATGTGTCTAAATGGCAACAAATTACGACGAAGGGTTAAAAATATGAGGTTGTGTTCAATTGAATATTCGGTATTTCAACATAGAACAGAAAAACGCAATTTTGAACATGATAACGCGATTTTTGGGAAAAGTTGCAGAAAAGAAACCCCTCTTAGTCATTAAATTTTACACAAAAACACATATTAGCCAGAGTGAAATTCGGAATCGGAAAAGTATGATATGCCCTATTGCCCGGGGCAGTCGATGATAAATTTTTATTAACTCATGGTATTTCTTCAACATCTTTGTCATTCTGGAATATACACCGTTTCATGCTCGCTTGGAAATATATTCGTTCTCAGAAGAACCCTAAACGTGTTTCACGGTTGAAGGTCGCAAAGCAAATATCCGTAACCCGGGCTTGTAGCTTCTCTATAAACTTCCAGAAACTCCTTACGCTGATTTGGGAACATTTGATTGGCTAATACCCCAATTTGTGATACATCTCTACGTTGTGCGAATAAGACTAGATATTGTGTATTTAACGACACATCGCGCATGTATCTATTTTTATAAAATTGATTCTGATTGATGAAGAACACGCTTATGTTAAGATGGTGGGAGAATACTGTAAATGTCACGGCAAACGTTTTATCCATCTCCAACATGAGATCGTCAATTACAGTACAATGACTGTATGTTCATTTCCCTTTAACGAATTAACGTCATATACACCTTTGTGAAACAAAATATCATCTTGGTACTCGTTTAATACTGACTGGTACGTCAAATAGCACCGAATGACTTTATGCACAAATTTTGAGAACATTTATCTTTAATGATTTTAAGCATAAACACAGTTTTACCACATCCTGTAAGGCCAGTTATAGTATATGTGGATGGACTCGTGAACCTGAATTTTTCTACAGAATCCATTTTTAACACGTCACACTCCTAAGTGGGTCATTTACAAAATATCATAAATATTTAAGTGATGATCCTTATATTCTACATTCTTGTTTTTCTCTTCTCCCACAGAACCCTGAATGACGATGAGGTACAGCACCCCATCATCGATATTACAGATGACCCCCAACGAGAGTGTAGTTATTGTCACAGACTCCATCCTCACTGCCGAGTCCACACCAACGATATCTGTAGCATGCGACAATTCAAAACGGAAGCATGATGAAGAACCCTCCACGTCAGGTATAAAGCGTGCCAGGATTGCGCCGGTTGTTAGACCCCCAGTAATAGAGCCCCAACCCTCTACGTCTTACGGAAGAACCTCCACAATAGTACCTTCCTCAAATATATCCCCTTATTCCTGTTCAATTCTGGGTACATCCTCCACATCAGCGGCAGCAGCTTCTCGTTCTGTAGAGGATGGCATAACATTCGATTTGGTGCGCACCGCTACCCCCACCACAGCCTTGACTAGAAATTGGTATATAGTCAGGGTTGATCCTAGATCCATGTATAACAATGGTGTTGAACACGGACTACGTCGCGTAGTTGAACGTATTTTGGAGTTTGCCCTTCAGAACCGCGACGAACGAAGTGAGAACGTGGCTGTCCTTCGGGTTCGGGTCAGATGACGGGGATGTAGATGATTTTTGGGTAGTAATACCATCCAGACACTTGACAGCTGTTGATATAGAGTATATATTAGGCCGTATAATGCAGGCCTCTCAAAGTAGTACAGCCTTCAATATGGACAACTTCACGGTAAATATTGACCGTGTATTCCGTGTTGCGGGCAATAGTGCCATACCTTATACTCTTAACTTCAATTCTCAGGCTATTTATAGACGGAATATAAGGCCGATCGTGGTTGCGGCTTTATAGCAGTAGTCTTGGACCGTATGTTTACTGTACTAAATACACGGGTCAAAAACATTTGACTGTCTTCGGTAGTGGAGCGTGCCCGTAAACTAGCTGTAGACTGTAAACTTGAGTTTGACTGTAATGTGGGCCCTGAAGAGCTGAGAAGGGTAGAACAGGAAAAGAATGTTCGTATAGTTGTATTTGCAATGGATGATCGTCGTAGAACTGTGTATGTTTTTAAAAGCTGTGTGAGAGATCGTACAAGACCCCTACTTATTTTACGGCTGTCAGGAACAACGTATCTACCCATCCGTAATAAAAGGGACCTTTACGCGAGTTATGATAAAAGTCGAAAATATGGATGACATCATGATTTGTGTAAGGTGTGTATCGAGTTTGCAGATGATATAGTGAAAAATTGTAAAGATTGCCACATGGTATGTGAGCAGTGTAAAAGCTCCAAATGTGAGAGCCGTGTAGTTGAAGCTGAGAAGAGGGCTTGTGATGTGTGTAGACGCACACATTTTTCATTAATAACTGTTTTGAGCTCCGTAAGTCAGTTGGCACGTATAGGAAAATGAGAATCTGTGAATGTGGTATAATTCATATGATGGATAATTGGGGAATTTCAAGCATAAATGTGATGAAATTCACTGTTCTACATGCCTTGAGAAATATAAGGCGGTTGGAGTAAAGCATGTATGTTATATGAAAGACGCTAAGCCTAAAAATAGCCCTGTTATAACTGTGTACGACGATATAGAAACATACACAAACACTGAAACGAAAGAGGTTATTCCACATTTACTTGTAAGCCAGACTATCTGTGATGAGTGTATGGAGATCGAGTGTGATGAGTGTCACAAATATGGTAAACGGACAAACGTTTTTAAAACGAATGCCCACGATAGCCGTGTGAAACTCTTTGTGTCCTATATTGTCACGTTAGCGGACAAGTTCAAAAAACAACTGGGTATATTCTTGCCCATAACGGGGCAAAATTTGACACACAGTTCCTTTATAAGGAGCTGCTTCAGCACGAGTCATCTGAGATATTTACAGGTGATGGACGTAGCAGCTGAAGTTTCTAAAGGATATTTCCCTTACACATTCCTCACTAGCGAAACTTTAAATTATGTAGGACTACCTCCGCCCAAACATTACTTTAACTATGAATGTATGAGTACAAATGAACGTGAAGATTTTCATCGCTACTACAACAGTTTTAATGAATCTAATCCTTGTAATATAGCTGATGAATGTGAGCGTTATTGCGTGAATGATGTGCGCGTGCCTAGAGTATGTTTCCAGGCGATCCGTTCCAAGTCGCAACCACGATTGCCTCATTGTGTTTTAATGTGCTCAAGAACAATTTTATGCCTAAAGACACCTTAGCCGTCATTCACGGAAACAATCCCCGCAGTTATGGACACAAGGCTATTTACTGGCTCATACCAGTGTATACATAAAGCACGCTTGCAACACGGAGGAAGTACATATTAAGGTTAATGGTCGTGTTTTTTGGGTTGATGGTCTAAGCGAAAACTGTGCCACTGGTGAAAAGACTGTTTACTCCTTTAACGGTTGCTGGTGGCATGGATGCCCCCGCCTTGAGTGTGGAATCATAGGCGATATCCGCGGTAGATTTCCTGCTGACAGTCTTGCGTGGACCCGCACCCGCGATCAACATATAGGCTCCCAGTTCACTCAGAAAGTCTTGTGGGAGCATGAGTATGATGCATGGATGGAAACAGATGGACAGTACCGTGAAGAAATAAACATGATCAAACGTTCAGTGGTGATGGATCCTCTCAAATACGGTGATAGCTTGTTCGGGGGACGTACAAATCCCTTCAAGCTATACTTTCCGCCTACGGAGGGCGTGAAACTCCATTACTACGACTTCTGTTCTTTATATCCCTACGTAATGAAGAACAATCTGTACCCCGTAGGTACACCTGAAAAACTGGTGGGACCTGACCTGCCCACCATCGAGGTGTTCTCAACAATAATAAACGGGTTCTATTTCGGCCTTTCTTTCGTAGACGTGCTTCCCCCACGCGATTTATGGATGCCGATCTTACCCGTCGTTATAGATCACAAGCTCATGTTACCTTGTGCATGAAGTGCGCAGAGGAGAACAATAGGGCTTGTAATCACACAACCAAAAAGCGGAAGATCAGAGGCGTATATACAAGCCCTGAGCTGGATCTAGCTTTTCGCGACGGATACAGAATATTAAAGATACATGAGGTGTGGAGGTCTCAGAAACTACCCAACCTTTTCACGCCATATATAAACGCTTTTTGAAGGATAAGGTAGAAGCATCAGGGTATCCGCGAGGAGTTGATACCGAATATGAAAAATCGGCTTATATTCAACGTTACCGTGACCGTGAAGGTATACAGCTTGACCGTTCTCAAATTGTAAAGAACCCAGGCAAGCGCTTTAGTGTAAAATTGTGTCTAAACAGTCTTTGAGGAAAGTGTGCACAGAATACTGGCAAAGGGAACGTTCATTTGGCACAAAGTTATAATGAAATCTGGAATTATGCCAACGCTTCCGATAAAGAGGTCATGGAGGTCGTGAATGTAGGTAATATTTACATAATAAAGTACAATACCGAATTGACCATTCCTCGGAGAGCTGACTGATGAGATCAAGGATGAGTATGGAGACATCGCATACGCCGACTCTTTTGTCTCAACAGGGCCAAAAACTTATGTGTTACGGGTGAGGGTGGGGGAGGATATGAAATATATCGTGAAAGCTAAGGGTATCACGCTCAACCAGGCGAATCGGCGGGTCGTTAACTTTGATTCGTTGAAGGCTCTAGTGTGCTTGGATGATGATGAGGGCGACCAGCCATCCCAACTAACTGTAGGGACCCACAATTTTCGGGCGCAGAAGCTGGGGCGCGTGAAGGAACTCAGGGGTACGAAGGTGTGCCGTAACACCTATAGGAAACGTTACCAAGTGCCTGGTACCTATGATGCCGTACCCTTTGGATACCATAATCTTTGATTGTTATATATGTTTATTGTTTACGATATATTTATTTATTACGCGTATTTGTAAATATATATACCTTGCCTATTTCGTTTGTTAAATAAATCGTGTTTCAATTAGCGTCTCACTTTCTCCTTTTTGTGTGTGTGTGTGGTGTGTGTGTACAGGCGAAAATTCTAAGCTTCGCGCAGCGTATGTACAGGAGAAAGTTCTAAGCTCCGCCCACCTGTATGATCGGTCACTTGACTCCTGCTACTACGTGGGCATATCTCTTCCCTGCCTGCTGAGTTGATCGTTGCAAGCCCTGGATCTCAGACGTGTATTTTCCCAGGTAGAGGAAAATAGTAATGGCCACATTTAATATTGCGTGTTCGACGTTTATGAAGTAGTATTCAGCAAAGTGTGAAGATAAGGTTACTGAATGGCTCCCTATTCCTCCCTGCTTTGATACTTTTAAGGCTACATTGAATCGTGCTAAGGAATAAGAGGTACAAATACTCTATGGCTATTCTGGCGAAAGCAATGCAGGATTTCGTGGTACAAGTGATGTATTGAACTATGTTGTAGGACTAAACCTTATAAAAGCTTACATTTACCGTGAAGTAGAAGAAACAACACGTGCAGAAGAGAAGCAACGGATATGATTAGTGAGTCTTGTTGATGAGTGGTGCGACACGCGGTATTATGTCATGCTGCATCATACCGAGTACTCGTACCCTGCGACTGAGAATGTAGATCTTGTCATCATGGAGAATCTTAAGTATTTTTACCACTACATTAATATATATCATGACGAGGTTTGTAGTGATGTTGTGGCTAAAGGCCTGCGTGAGTATTTAACAGAATTTAGAGACGAGTATCGTATGCTAAGCAAAAAGGAAAAATATAGTAACATGTTTCTCTCAAATAGTGCGCCGGAGTGTGAATAAAATGTTTAGACGTGCATATTAGGGATATGCTTTATTTTGATACCGTTCTTGCATACGCCTACACCGCTCTGATCGTCGGGTTTACCGAGTGTAGGACTGAACAAGGCGAGAATGGTCTAGAGCTGAATGCTTATTTAAAAGGTTTAGACTCTTTGAAATATCATGAACTTTGGTAGAAAGCACTTGAGCGATACAGGGCTGAGCTCACCTACACCGTTCACCCTGAAGAACTATTTCTTTATATAATGAGCTGCTGTCGTTACGACTTAGAAGATTATTTCAACTGCCGCTATGCAATGTGAAGAAGCTTTCACGATTGAAAAGCTCGGTTCGGTAAGAATAAACCCTCGATTGGAAAGGAGTGTTTATAAACTTGTAACTAATAATGAAGTTGTGGCTAACGATGACCTCTTTGTGCGTGCTTTTGAATGTATTCTAGCCGTGTTTAAAGGTAACTTACCAACCGAATGTAAAGTGGGCACAAAAATAGTATTGAACGATATGAAGGCCATTTACATTGATTATAGGTATCCCTATAACTTGAGCGGTGAAATAATGTTAAATCGTATTTACTGCGTAGTGCAAAACAATAATGATGTGACTGTAGACTCGATTACGTACGAGTTTAGTGTTTTAGTTAAGCGCAGTGGAACATAACGTATTTTGATGTATATTTATTTTCAGTTTATTTAATTATTTAATATAATTGTGTGTGTGTGTGTGTACACAGTATATATTTCTCCTGTACTATTATATTGATAGTTATACTTCATCGTTTTGTATTATATTATTTTTTATTTTATTTTTTGATTATATATATATATTCCTCATTCGTTTTTCTTATAGTTATTTTTTTATTTTATTTTTTTATATATATCACATCGTTTGTATAGGATTGTATATTTATTTTCTATATATTTCATGAAATTGATTCCAATAATTCGACTAAATAAACAGAATGATGTAATGGTGTTTTGTTTAATTTTTTTGGTTGTGTATATATAAACGATATTATCATTTAATTATATGTATACCAAATGGCTGGTTACGCCTTCTAAACCGACTGACGGATTTCTAAGCCAACTGTCAAGAATATATGCATTAACTAAATAAATAGCGCTATCTGGCAACTCAATCCTAATAATGTACACCTGAACAAACCATTTACGCCTTCTAAGCCAGATTAAGCCTTCTAAACCGAGTGACGGATTTCTAAGCCAACTGTCAAGAATATATGTTTTCATTAAATAAATAGCGCAATCTGGCAACTCAACCCTAATAATGTACACCTGAAGAAGCCATTTACGTCTTCTAAGTCAGATTAAGCCTTCTAAGCCAACTAGCTGATTTACACCTTATAAGACAGCGGGCGCTCAGATGAACTGTCATTATGCGTCTGGCTGGAGCCAGGCGAACACCCGTCTCTCTTTCTTAGGTTAAGGCTTAGGTTAGGTTCCCTTTGGGGGATGAAGACATCCCACCTTCTCCTTCCAAACCTCTCTCCCCTCCCTCCTTTGCAGCATTAATTTGTTGCATAATCCCCCTTCATTGCATAACCCCTCCACATTTGTTGCATAACCTCTTGCAACATTGATCAACATTCTTGCACTCGTCTATTTTGCGCCCATACTACTATTATTATTATTATTATTATTATTATTATTATTTGCAGATCCTGTGGTCTTCGTTTTTCCTCTCAACCGAATGACAAAATTTCCAGGAACTGCGGAGAGGGGGGGGGGGTGATCTTGAGGAAATGAACCCTTGCAACGGATGCGAGAGTGACTATAGGATCTCGTATGTTTTCAATCAGTTTGGACGAAATTCACTGGTTAGGTAGATTTGGGAAATAAGACTACATAAAATTTATTGGATCAACCTTCCCCGATGGAAGCGTTAACCAATTAAATGTTTTAACATCAATTTCAAGAGTTTGTCTTCAATATCGAATAGATTTTTCACGAAATTTGTAGGGGTTAGATATTTAAGAAGTACGATATACGAAATCGTGTAAAATCTCTTGAAGACGAGTCTTTCCGACGGAGTGATAACTACGAGTAAGGAAGTGCGATTTTGGAAATTATTTATATAAAATATATCGTCTGTTGATTTAGAATGTGAAATTTAGTGATTATTAATGATTGTTAAAATGGAATTTTACGATTTATTGTAATGGTTGTTAAGGATTATGGTAAAAGGGAACAAAATTATTTGAATTTTAATATAAAAATCTGATAAAGAATTATTTTAAAATGGAACCAAACATCATAACCGTTATTGTTGTTAAAGTGGCTGCCAATCAAATGTAGGTCTACGGGATTTTAAA